>JAGGCT020000035.1:6722394-6740346 GCA_017654935.2 Phymorhynchus buccinoides
ACGCCCCCGTTGGTGTTGTTGAGGAGGATATAGCGCCCTCGGCGAACTCTCGAGTATACCTAACTTCTACATTTTTGCTTCCCCCTTCGCCAACGCCTTAACATAATGTAATAGGAAAAAGTACAGGGGACTAAGCGGATGAAATAGGGATAGTGAGACAACTCAACTCTGTAAAAGTCGTTTTCTGGCAAAATGTCCAGAAGTAGCTGGAGCAGCGGCTCACTTGCGGGACGCACTAAAAAAAATAGGGAGAAATCGAGATCCGTGCTAGATGGCCAAATCAAAAACGCGTTGTGGGGAAAAGGATGCTATTTGCAATCCGCTATGAACAGCTGTTCTCTCTGGGAAAGGCACTGGGGACACGGAACCAGTTTCAAAGTGAAAATTCCAAGGTGACTATCTGTTTGGGTAATTAGCTACTGCTCTGTTCTCTGTGGAAATTTACTACTGATTGTGTCACCAAAACATATACAAAACGGCTATTTATTGCCTGTTTTTTTTCTGACAGGCAAATGTTCAACATCGTTACGATGTCATATCATAGACGCCAGCGGACTTCTCGACCTACAAATATTTAGTGAAGCTTGGGTGCTTTTAGGTACCATACCCTTTCCGCTTTACAAAACTAGTTGGGTGCCAGTGGGGCATGCAACGGTATTAGCGTATCACAAAGACCCAAGCGCTCTAGCAAGATTTTATCAAGGCTCTGATTGAAAGAGCATATTTTCCATCTCACCAGCCACTCATCCAGAGACCATTCCTACAAGAGGTGCTCTGGCTATAGTGTAGCAGTCAAACAACTACTGATGATTGTAAACGGTCTTTTTCTTCTAACGTTCTTCTAACTGAAAATTCTTAGCGTTGTAAACTTATATCCGACCGGGTAAGGTCTCAAAAACAATAATTAAATAATAACCTTTGTTTGAATGTCTGTCCTCGAGCATAAAAGCACGCGTTAAGATATAGTCGTTTACCATAACAGTCAACACTGTAGTAAGACTGCTATGGGGAACATGGTTAGAATCAAGTCTCGTCATTTTTTCAAGGTGTATGTGAGAGAAAGAGAGAGAGAGGAGACACTGGTTACACGGACACGGAACAACTTCATTTGCAAGGAGATAAAGATTTTAGCGATGCCTATTTCTTACCATCATGTCCGTGGATAAAAGAAAACCAAAATTTAAGAAACAAAAACATTTGAAAAACTCTCTCTCTCTTCTCTCTCTCCTCTCTCTCCTCTCTTCATCTCTCTCTCTCTCTTCTCTCTCTCTCTTTTGACTCTCTATCATACAAAACATACATTGTTTATCAACATAAAATATAAAGAAAACATTAAAAAATACACATAGTGAAACAAATAATGATGATAAGTAGGAGTTGAAAGCAACGTCAATCCTAAGACCCACATTTAACAGCAGTTAAAGCAAAACCAATAAACAAGCATAACATAAAACTGAGATGTAAAACATCATTGACATTATATTCAGCATATAAACATGTAAGTTGTTACTCCAAGGAAGAAAGTTATTACAGGGTGAGTTCAATATCACACAGGATTTTAAGCCAGGAGTAAATATGGTTGCCCGCACACATCTTTTTGTATCGTGTAGAGGAAGGGCATAACGAATGGCCGGGAAGGGAATTCCAAAGAGAACCGAGAAGGAAAAACCGATTTGTATTTTGCAATCTAGTGAGGCAAAATGTAGTTGACGGAACCATAACGAGTGATGCCGGGGTAACTAATGATTTTAGGTAATTGGGGCTAAGTCATATGCACTCGTACAGAGGAACTGTTGTGTAACTTTAAATGTGAATCTAACGGAAGGATGTTTAATTTGCTTCCTTTTTTCTGATGTGGTGAGGTTTGGGTCAGGGAAGAATAACGTTCAGCGGCTTTTGCAGATATCAATTGAGTTTAATAGGTGACATTTGGCGGTAGAATCCCAAACAACAGATGCGTAGTTGACGTGAGAAGAGACAGTGGGCAGAAATGAATCATTGTGCAGTCCTCGTATCATGAAAGGTTTAAGGTTTTTTTAGTACGAATAGGCTAGAGCAAGCTCTGTGCCAACGTCTCAATAGGTCTGCCACTTAAGTCTTCGTCTATGATAACACCCAGGGGACTCGTGTGCTCTATTTATGATCAATGAAGTCATCTTAATTAACCTTGAGATAGAGGTTCGTTTCTGATTGTTGTGTCTTGAAGTAATTACCATGCTATTGGTTTTTGTAGGGTGGAATGACCATCAGGTTTTGGTCACACCAGGCAGGAAACATAATTTAAAAGCTGTTTGTAATGAGGTTTGAATGGAGGATAAACGAATCTGCACTAGAGTGGAGGGAGGAGTCGTAGCAACAGGGTCGCATGAAGACACTGTCATTGATATTGAAATTGGGATGTCATTTAATAAATAAGCAGAACAGGAGGGTCCTAAAACCAGATCTTTGGTACACCAGTCTCTTAAATTATCTTATATCTGAAACTGCCACCATACCTATAAGACATACTGTGTTCTGTTAGTAAGATAGATGTAAAAAGAGAAACCGAGTTTCGTCCCGCATGCATAATATGCTAGTTTTGGATATATTTCATGATTCACCAAGATCAAAAGCCTTCTAAAGCAAGAAATACAGCACATGTCATTGCTTCCGGTAATTGCGTAAGGCCATGTATCACAGAGACAAATACGGCAGTGACATGGGAATGGTGATGCCGAAAGCAGATTGTAAGGGTGAAAAAGATTGTGTCCTAAGATACTGCATTAGATTTTTATAAACATGTTTTCAAGAGGTTTTAGATAGAATTGTAAGATCGTAAGAATAGAGATGGTTCAAGTTGTTTCGGTCAGGTAGTCTTTAGATCTAGGCAATGGGCAAACTTTTACTGATTTAGACCATGTGGTTACTATGTCCAGGCATGTGTATATATGAAGGTAAGAGGTTCTATCGTAGGGAAGTGCAAGTCTTAAGAGAGAGTAGAGTTGTCTGGTACCATAGACTTTTTATTTTTTCAGTCTGCGATAGGGAAAACCCACTTCTGAACAGCAAGGTGAAGGTATTTAAATGCATTTTCCAGGTTTTATGTACGTTACAAAAGGGGTTTGAAGAGAAGGACGAAGAACAGTATCAGCTTTCGGGGTGTGTTGGGTCCGTACCCCTACAGAATTCGCAGCGCATAAAAGATTATGAATGAGTCGGCGACCAATGAGCATTAGTGAATTGTCGCTTGTACACGTGTGATGTTGTTGATGGCTCGCAGAGAGAGAGAGAGAGAGAGAGAGAAAGAGAGAACTTGAAACTCAAACTTTATTTTCAAGGATTTAGGATCGTAGGCAAAGCCTATTCTTCCAACTGAGAGAGGGAGAAGAGAGAGAAGAAGAGAGAGAGAGAGAAAACAACTTGAAAACTTAAATTTAGTTCAAAGGATTTAGATTTAGGCAAAGCTACGTCAACTGAGATAGAAGAGAGAGCGAGAGATCGATGGAGAGAGAGAGAGAGAGGAGAGATGAGAGAGAGAGACCTATCACGGAGAGAGACGGAGATAGAGACAGAGAAATAGAGGATAAAAATATTGGCATCTTTGGCTGATTGTGCTAGGTAGCCCAACCGTGATGAAATTGTCTATTTTCATGAAAGGGCAAAATATTTTGCCCAATTTTATTTGCATTGTATTTCACCCCCACTGTTCCCCAACTTCTATCAAATGCTATTACTGGGGCATGCTGAGCCACAAGCTGTACCCAAAAACGTTTGGTCGAAATCGCGTTCGATAAAATAATTAAAACTATCTTTAGGTCATAGTTTCACCTGTTGAACCAATTCTTGATGTTGTTGTTAATGAACAAAAAAACATTTTGATCAAGCTTTTCTAAATGGCAGGTTTTTAAACGAAGCTCTTCACGAAATGGCAAGTAGTTGGTCGATTTCATAAAAATGGGCAATTTCACGGATTGGGCGTAACCCATACATGCGCTATATGACGGATAGGACCGGTGGTGATAAGGACTAACTTGAAATTTAAAAAATGAAGAGAAATGACTCGGCCAATCTGCGAGCACATGCACGCACACACATACATACACGCAACAACACCCACGGGCAAGTCCCAGAGAGAGAGAGAGAGAGACTGAGAGATAGTTGGATAGGGAAAGAGTAAGAGTGATTATGAGCGGCGACCTGACTTTAAAAAAAAATGCGTGCATACTCAGCATCACACATTATCACACACACACAAACACACAAATTATCACACACACGCGCACGCACACACACACAACGCACACACCACACACACGAGTATTTCACTCAGCACTATTTTTACTCATAACATCCATTCCAATATGATTGAAATAGCAAACATACAATCCAAATGATGATGACAGAAAGAAACATTTATTCTGGCCAATCAAAATTCTCTCTCCACATTGCATGCAAAGAATTAAATAAAACGACGTCAAACTTTCTCTCCTCCAACCCCACCCCACCCCTCTCTCCTCTCTCTTGCTCTCTCTCTCTCTCTCTCTCTCTCTCTTCTCTCTCTCTGCCTCTCTCTTCTCCTCTCTCTCTCTCTCTACAAGCAATAGGATACACAACATAAAGTAAGGCCAAACAATTTATATACAAAACAAAATAGGACCGACACGAGCAACAATACAAGCACATCTCTAAAGAATCGTTACAAAATATAAATAGCATACTGTTAAACAGAACAATGTATAAATCGAGCATTCTACAGACAATCACCCACCATTAGGTTTAAAAGATATTCACGGTAAACAACCAGCAAAACCACACTTTTTTTTAAAGTTAAAGTACAAGTAGTATAAAACAAAATCTTCAAACAATCTCCGAAATAAAACTCAAAATGTAAAAACCCATATATATATATATATATATATATATTATATATATATATATATATATATAGCAGAACAAAAAAAGAGAATGAAAACTAACAAGAAAGAATGTAGACATTCCCAATATTCGGCTTTTGGCCTGGACGCGGGACAGACAGTTAGGAACAAACTCGATGTAACAAATACAACGAAACTTTTCTTCACGTCATTGTGGACCACTTCGTGTGTGATAATTAGATTGTGTTGTAGTGTGTGGGTTGCTAATTGTTTGGGGACTAGCTGAGTCCACTTAATAAAAATAATAAAATAAAAGAAAGAAATCCCCAGTACGTCTCCTATCGCTCTCTCTCTTCTCTCTATCTCTCTATCTCCTCTCTCTCTCTCTCTCTCTCCTCTCTCGCTCGCTCTCTCTACTCTCTCTCTCTCTCTCTCTCTTCTCTCCTCTATCTCTCTCTCTCTCTCTATCTTTCTCCTCTTTCTCACTCTCTCTCTTCCCTCTCTATCACTCTCCTCTCTCTCTCATATCCATGTCCGTCTGTCCAGCTTTGTAGTTATCACTTCCAAAACTATGTAGAACTAACGCCGATGTATTAGAACCCTTAGTTAAGGAGAGTGGGCATGTATCTGGTAAAGCATCTTCATTATAAACAAATTAGCATCTCCACTATGATAAGACAAGAGAGTGAGTGGTGTGTAACCTGGGCCAAGCTGTCTCCACTATAAACAAATAATAAAGGCATCTCACTAGGCAACCGGTCAAGAGAGGGACTGGGTAAAGCACTCCACTCTAAACAAATAACACAGCTCGAGATATATATATAGATATACGACAGCCAATTCAGCAGCCAGCCAGGTCTAACAAAATGATATAAAACAATGTAAGATTAAACTGGTGTTCGTGATTATGTTGTTGTGATTTCCTGCAATTACGGTTAAATGCCACGATGGATGTGTCTGCTGTCTGTCGTCTACTGTATCTCTCTCTCTCATCTCTATCTCTCTCTACTCTATCTACCTCTCTATAGATATCTACTCTCTATACACTTCTATATCTATATACATCTCTATCATCTATCTTCTTCACCAATCTCTCTCTCTCTCTCAAACGTGGTGTTTGTGTGCTATGTGTGAAGGTGTGTGTTGGGTGTGTGTGTGTGCATGTTAGTCTCCACAGCATGTTCCAAGAGAGAACTGGAAAAACATTGGCAGAATATACATAATCACATTGTACATTTTACAATACAGCCAAACTCTAAATTGGTCTTAAATTGGAACGGATTGTCGTTTTAATAGAAGGAATTCAACATCCGTTCAAAAAAATCAGTCTTGAATGAGAGGATGTCTTTTAACGGAGTATCTTGTAATAGAGGTTTGTTTTTATTATATTATATAAGCAAAATCATGCCATTCGAAAACGCCTTGTTTGAAGTATGCAAATCATTCCATCAAAAGCGGGTGTTACTTAGTTACGAACTGCCATAGGAAATTGGCAATCTTGAAGAAAAAAAATACAGCAATAACAAAAACAACCAAAAGGGTTATGCTTGCCTCTCACAGCAAACATGGGAAGATTCCCTCCTCCCTCACCCTTGCACTGCCATTTTCTAACACGCATAGTTGAGGCACTTCACCTTTCCTAAAGAGACTATCCGACTACCACTGAAGATGCAGAACTTATCCACCCTTGTTCCGCATCTCCAGTGGGCTCCATTTCCCTGCCGTCTTTCTCTCCTACCTTTCTTTCTTCTTCATCCTCCTCTCCTTCTTCCTCCTTTTCTTTTTTGTCCTCCTCTTCTTTTTCTTCCCCTTCGAGCAGCGCAGGGTAGTGGCATTCCTCTCTTTCTTCCCCTTCGAACAACGCAGGGTAGTTGCAGTCCTCTCTTTCTTCTCCTTCGAACAACGCAGGGTAGTTGCAGTCCTCTCTTTCTTCTCCTTCGAACAACGCAGGGTAGTGGCAGTCCTCTCTTTCTTCCCCTTCGAACAACGCAGGGTAGTGGCAGTCCTCTCTTTCTTCCCCTTCGAACAACGCAGGGTAGTGGCAGTCCTCTCTTTCTTCTCTTTCGAACAACGCAGAGTAGTGGCAAGCCTCTCTTTCTTCCCCTTCGAACAACGCAGGGTAGTGGCAGTCCTCTCTTTCTTCCCCTTCGAACAACGCAGAGTAGTGGCAGTTCCTCTTTCTTCCCCTTCGAACAACGCAAGGTAGTGGCAAGCCTCTCTTTCTTCCCCTTCGAACAACGCAGGGTAGTTGCAGTCCTCTCTTTCTTCCCCTTCGAACAACGCAGGGTAGTGGCAGTCCTCTCTTTCTTCCCCTTCGAACAACGCAAGGTAGTGGCATTCCTCTCTTTCTTCCCCTTCGAACAACGCAGGTAGTTAGCAGTCCTCTCTTTCTTCTCCTTCGAACAACGCAGGGTAGTGGCAGTCCTCTCTTTCTTCCCCTTCGAACAACGCATAGGTAGTGGCAGTCCTCTCTTTCTTCTCCTTCGAACAACGCAGGGTAGTAAGGCAGTCCTCTCTTTCTTCCCCTTCGAACAACGCAGTGATGGGTAGTGGCAGTCCTCTCTTTCTTCCCCTTCGAACAACGCAGGGTAGTTGCAGTCCTCTCTTTCTTCGATCCTTCGAACAACGCAGGGTAGTGGCAGTCCTCTCTTTCCTTCTTCTATCCCTTCGAACAACGCAAGGTAGTAGCAGTCCTCTCTTTCTTCACCTTCGAACAACGCAGGGTAGTGGCAGTCCTCTCTTTCTTCCCCTTCGAACAACGCAGGGTAGTGGCAGTCCTCTCTTTCTTCCCCTTCGGGCAACGCAGGGTAGTGGCAGTCTTTCTCTTTCTTCCCCTTCGAACAACGCAGGGGTAGTGGCAGTCCTCTCTTTCTTCCCCTTCGAACAACGCAGGGTAGTTGCAGTCCTCTCTTTCTTCGTCCAGTCCGTCTCTGTATTTATTCATGCCTTGTCGAACAAATCGCCAGCAGTGTGTCATTCTCAGTTCGGCTAGTGTCCTCGTTTACACTTACCTTTATTCGGGCAATCCGCGCCAGGTTATTGATACGTGGACATCCTCTTCATTCTATCCGCTCATGCATCGAACAACTATAGTGTGGGTCAAGTGATAGTCGTCTGTCTATTCCACACTAGTGCGATGGCGAACGCAGCTCTGCTTTGGTAGTCAGTGCAAGATCCTCTCTTTCTCACTCCCTTTCGAACAACGCCACTTGTCAACAACACGCAAACATCGGCGTTAAGTCCTCTCTTTTCTTCACCTACCTCCCGTCGGGCATATACGCAGGTCGATGCACAACAATGGCGTTTACTCGTTTCTATAATTCTTCAGTAAAAATTTTTATAGAACAAGCATGCAGGGTAGTGGCCCACAGCAAGTCCTCTACTTTCAGTCCACTTTCGAAGCAACGCAGCATATAGCCACAAGTAGCCATTATTTTCCCTAGCTGAAACCACGAAACCTCACTCACCGTTGACGTATGCTTTCCGCTCGCTTATGTCATTGTCTTCTTTACTCTTCTTCACGCAGTTTCAGAGTGACAGCAATACGTGTTCTCTTCTCACTCCCTCAGGGGCATTCTTTGGTACACGTGTCTAAATTTATTAAGTGGAGGGCATCGTGTATCCCTGTGAACAAGAAACAAGATGGCGAACGCCATATAAACTTTACCTCCAATTCAGCTATTTCTCACTCTCACTTGCACTTACTGACCATTTCAACAACAACTTGGGTTCAGGGTTGTTGAGCTACCAACCATCTCTAATTTTTACTAGCAGAGTACGATGTGAATCAGCACATCAACCTTTTGATTGGTTGTCTCTAAGCAAACTGCATGTATTGAAGCAGTGAACTCGCTATTTTTTTTGTATAAGCATGTAGGTATTTTTAAAAGGCGAACATGTTGGCGAACACCCTTTTTAAATCAGGAAGCATCGGCGATTCGGTTACATGAGTTTATATATTGTAGAATTTATTAGTTTTAATCCAATATAAACCATCAATCAATTTGCTCACTCAGCAGGGAACAGACATGACCCGTATTGGTCCACATTTTAGTGTTGGACAGCGTCAAAAACACGAATGATGCAGATATTCCATTAATGCAGCAAGAATTTTCCTTATGTACTTTTGCAGTAGGCACTGTTTCTTTGCGTATGTGACTTCAGACAGTAACCTACATATGTCTAACGTGTTTTATTGTTTGTTCCTCCGCCACTTTTTCGTGTGTTGTTTTGATTTTTTTTGTAGCTAGAAGTTACTATATACACTCACATAACTGAATCAGGCACCACACACATCTTTGATGGATAGAATAACTATTAACACACAGTTTTAAGCTATGAAACAATCTCAGTCACCATCAATACAGTGCATGTAGGGTTGGTAGTGTTTTGCGAAGCAAGCAAGTTCATAATCTCTCTGGGTTTAATATATTCACCCAGAACTATCTGTTCATCTACCGAGATCCAGTTCATCCAACTCCCATAAACCGCCGGCCATTGATGAATAGCAGTTCAGGAGGATTATCACCAGCGATGTCGTAGTCGGTCCACTGGCTTAAGATTCGCGTAGCCCTCAGAAGATCTGGATCAAGTGTGATGCTGAAATTGTCGATTGGTCTTTTGAGTCATCTTGAGAATCCAACCGAGCAACGTCGTGACTCTATTATTAATAACTGAATGTGCGATGGAGAAGAGAGCAGAGGGGGAGAGGGTAGAGTGGGGGGGTGGGGGCATCTCAGGAGTCGAGTTTCTATAAAATACCACGGTTCGCTCTCGACGAAGTAAACCGTATTTGAAATATTTGGGGTTTGATATGAATTATCGCATTCAAAGACTGCAACTAAACTTTTATAGGTTTCTTTATAGAAAGAGAGTCAAAGTCAAAATGGTTTACTCGTTAAGGCCTCTGGCCCATAACAATATTGACTTACAATATATTGTATATAAAGTGTGAATTGTATAAGTGAGTTTTGAAAGTGCGTCGATCGAATCTCCTTCTTTCATGATATATGGATGTAGCAGGAAATATATCCATATCAGTCCCTGTTAATCCGAATGTTTCTGATTTTCCATTAACCTCGGTGACAAGCTCCTCAGAATAGCTAGTTAGATAGACACGGCTATCATTTATTGTGTATAAAACCTTTTTGAGAATGTATGAATTAAATGTAAATGAAAATAAATATATCAAATACATTTATACGTTATTAAACGAAATTGGTTTATGTGCCTTTTGGTTGAATCGAAATTTTGCTTGATGTACACCCTTTATGGTTCAAAGATAAAGTGAAAAGATATCTTAGAGATAGTTTCTTACAAACCATAGTGGCTACATGCCTATTGAATGATGATTAAAAGTGTAGCCAGGAATTGTTTTAGATCACTTGCAACTAATTCATAACATTCCAAATAAGAATGCCAATGTGTTTAATTCTGGCCATTCTTAAAATCATTGTTTTAGTGACAACGATGCACTAATGCCTTCGATCTGCAAAGCAATACGTTTGGTCTGTACGTTGCGCTTATAGTGGTTTCGTATAGAATGTGATATCCCATACCCATTGAAATGATAATGATAAGAATCTTCTGATGTAAACATGATGATCAGTAATGCGTGTAATGTTACATGGCTGTTCTGGCCCTCGTTTCAGAGTGTTCCATTATTTGTTTGGCGCGACGTTTTTTCTAGACACAAATGAGAGGAAGAGTGTAGGATATCTTAACATTACAGAGCCAGATTACCTTTTTTGTGCTACCAAAGTTTAATGTCATCGGTTGTTTATCGTCAAGAGACAGAGAGATTGCATGTTGTGCCACACCATTTAAATAAATCCAGAACCACTGTAAGACTTACGTTTACCAGGCTTATATAAACAGTATCGGGGGCGTGTTCCGAGCGTTTTTGTCATTTAGGTAAAACATAAATTTTGTCACATCTGCTGCAGTTTAGGCACTTCTAGCGGTTGAAGGATCTCGAAGGATCTCATCCCGGTATCGGAGGCTTCAGTCAGGTTACCCTGTATGTTACCATGATACAAGGGTGTTCTGTGGTGAAGGCTGAAGGACCCCCCCCCCAGACCATTACAGAACCTCCACCAAAGGCCAACTTTTCTTGGACAGTGGCGTCAATAAAGCGTTCCCCTGCCCCGCTGGGCAGCCTCCAGACCCTCAGTCGGCCGTCGTTGTGGTTCAGGGTGAAGCTTGATTCATCACTGAACAGGACCTGGGAACATTGCTGATGTGTCCACCAGACTTTTTTTTTCGTTATTTTTTGCGTGACGGTCTGCAGAAGACGCGGCCGTGCTGCCATATGGGCTATGGGAGTTCTGGCAAGGTAGGTTACAAGTGTTAAGCGTGGCCGTACAGATTGGGCGACGAGAACGGAGGTTAAACCCATGAAGGCGGTTCCGTTTGGTCTGCTGGCTTATGTTGTTGAGCTGTGATGTTGATGTTAGTTAGCCACCCTCAGCTGCTTTCGAATCGAATTAGCTGGAAGAGGGCTGTTTGTTCTTGTCTGCAAGTAGGCCTTGTGTTCAATGAGACGACTCTTGGCGAATTTGGCGAGTTGTGTTTGTCTTCGTCGGCCGACCAGATCCTGCGTCTCTTTCAGTCATGGACCCTCCCAGAGCTCTCGGCTGGTGAAGCGTTTTTGAATTTTTGTTGAATCAGTCTGACAATAGACCGAGATGGACACCTGAAGTCGCCTGGCCACTTCTCGGTTTGCTATGCGGAACACCATCTTGGAACCATGCAACAGCTCGTCCCCTATCCAACTCGCTCATTTTTCGTCGTGGTTAGGCATTGTCAAATCAGGACTAATACTGTTGGTATGTCTTCTTATAAAGCCAAGCATGAGACAGCATCTCACACATAAACAGCACGTGCTTGCACGTGCATAATGGTTTTTCCATCTGGCTTGTGCAATGTGTTCATGCAGAACGATCCAAAACAAGGTCCTTTTTCGCAAGTTTCCGCTTTTTCTTTTGCTGCCAAGCTCAGTAATAGAGAATCACGTGCAATGTTTCCACTAACACAACATCGCCCCACTTACAGCTGAACAAGAATTCATAACAATTTGGCTTGAATGAGAAAAAAATAACAGGAGCGAACGAAGTTTATTGCGCACCTGTTTTCTCATAATGATCCTTAACTTTTTTTTGTGAATCAGTCGGCTCTATACTTAAGATATCAGTATCTTATTCCCCTGTTTTCAATGGTTGATATACATTATCATTTCACTGAGGAAAGCTTCACTATTGTGCGTTTTACTCTACCTCTAGGCAATGAAAATGGTTAAAAATAGTCATTGCACTATCACTTGTAGTTCTCTTTTCGTTTTATGATACGGCAGAGAATTAAGGCATGAGATCGTTTTGATCAAGCGTCTAAGTGAAGCTGTATAGCCAGAGAGGTGGACAGGGTGGTGCCTAATTCTCACTTTATAGCCCAAAAAAACTTCCGTCGTATGAGCTTCCCCTATAGCTCTCGATCTTGTTAGACGCTTTCGGTAAAGGGAGGCTTTAGCAGCACCACCAGTGGAACCTCTTGAAAAGAAACATCTCGGCTTCCTCCACTGTTTTTCCCTGCCTGTCTCATACGAATTGGGCCTCCTAGAGATCAGCACCTTATCTCTCCCAACAGACTCATAGGTCTCAACTCCAGCCCTATTTATACACACAACCGATCTGTCTGTCAACTGATCATTGTCCAGTACCGTAATATAGCGATCAAATAGAGTATATTCAAATCTCATCATCTGCACTCAGCTCTCTAGTTCCCATGTACCGATCAGTTCTGTGTAAAACATGCCACGGATCGGGGCTTCGCCGTGGCTCTGCTCATACTCAGGGTACGGTCAAAAGAATTTCTATTATAATTGCACCGCCTATTCCTTAACATTTCAGTACGTATCACAGTATAAACAAATTGATCCTCTCATGCAGCTCAGCGAAAAAGTGCGTTGTAGTCGACGCTCGCTCCGTCGCGCGTGCCAGACCTATCCCTCCCCAGACATTGCTTGTCTCTTCAAGTCCTCTCTCCTCCTTTCTCTAAAACACACAAGCGACAAAGCAGAATATGCTATAGTCACACACGTCGTCTCTCCTTCTCCTCACTGGTATCTTCCCCTTGTATCCTCCTCCTCAACGAAATTGTTCGCACTATCGTTTGCGCAGTATCAAACACCTTTCCAGTGTTAATCATAACGTCGACTATCGGCTTTCGCCATGGGGGACGGGTGGCTGGGGGGCAAACCAACCAGGGTGCGGTGGCATAAATTTATGGTCCTTGAATCAGGGTCTTTGCCAAACTGCCGAGAAGCGATCAGGAGTGATTGCCTTTCCTAAACAACGACAAAAGAATATTTATAGTTGCAACCAGCCTGCGATGGCGAACGAGAAACTGGTGTTTTACGTCCTCTTGAAATGAATCAGACATATGGGACATTTGTAAATACCAAGATGGTGGGAACAATACTGGAAGCAATTCCCGGAGGCATGTACAAAACCAGTAAAGTCCCGATTTTTTTTTTTTAATAATATGAAATACTGAGAGCAAGCTGTAGCGGTGATTCCACGCCCGGTTAAATCCTCATCGGCCGGTGTTATGGCTACTCGCCTACAATTGATTAGTCTAAGCGAGGCCTAGTCGTGACACCCACCAGCCTATTTAAGACCCATATCTTTATAGCAGAAGGGAAGCCTTGGTTGCAAGACTGTAGAACACCCTGGATGGACGGAGGCGCATAACAGCAGAACCTGTTACGCGATGTAACGTGATACGCGAAGGCACGAGGGGTCATAACGTCTGACGTATGCCCCTGGTCCAACATCGACCTTCCTCGTTCTTTCCTCTCTCTCTATTATATATCCCAGGCCATATGGCCATATGTATGCACTACGGTACGTCTAATGTGTCTGGTTTTCATCTCATCTCTGCGTGGCTCCCCGCTGAAGTCGCAGCATCGACAAATTCAAATCTTGGGAGGATCTCTCAATCTCTACAAAGATGAGGACGATAGGTTATTAATAATTATTTATATGAATAAAGGCTGGGAGGGTGGTGAGGAATCTCTCTCTCCCAATAATTCAGAAAGATAGTATATGACAGAAAGCAAAGGGAAATGGCAGTGTCAAAGAGCCCCTTCAGATTTGAGGATGTTACAAGCACAGAACTTGCCACAGGTCAAGGGGGAACTATTCTTTACGAAAGACCCCCCGGTTACCCAACGGGGCTGGGTCTTAGGACCTCTCAGGGTAGCACGAGAAGGATGACAGTTGCTTATTCTGGGAGGTAGTGAGCACAAAAAGCTGTATGGGACAAAGCGAGGTATGGAGAAAGGTCCTTGCCAGGACACATCTCTCTACTTCCTCTCAGGCTCCTCAGGACACGTCGGATCACGATGAGGATTGACCTAACAGTGTTTCACCCATAAAAAAACTAATCCCCTATCCTGCACACTGAAGCAGCACCAAAGTTCTCTCGCAGTCTAGGGTTTTTAGAATGTTCGATTAAAGACCCCACAGAGACAAGCGGGCAGGGGTGGGAAAGAGAGTCAAAGCAGAAAAAGGGACAAAGAGAAGGACAGGCAGCGCACGGACACAGATAGAAAGAAAGAAAGAGAAGAAAGAGGAAAGAGAGGAGACACTCTAGAGAGATTAGAGAGGCATAGAGACATTTACAGACAGACAGACAGATAGAAAGATACGTTCAAAGTTATAGTCAATATGGTTTTAATGTGGTAGGCAATCTTGCCACCATAACAATTTGTGTGACAACAGCATAAACATTTTCATAGACTAGAGAGAGCGAGGGGGAAGATGAGAGGGAGAGAGAGATCCAAAATCCAATCCAAAACTTTTATTTTGATTGAATTGGGCCGCTTCTGCCCGTATCAAAGTCGGGAAAGCGCGGTAAGAGGCGGACGGGGTACAAGATAATGACCAATGTGTTTCAGTGTTGGGGTATTTCAGCACAGCGACAAATAGAGACATAATCGTCAACGCAGATCATAATGTAACGTTGTGGTCCCACAATGGTGTGAGGTGTTTGGGGTGTTAGAGGAGGAGGACTTGTGTGGGGTACTTAACCATATACACAAGAACAACCACATTCTGCAACGTTCCAAAGAAAGATTAAATGCCATACAGTGATTGCAAGCGAACGGTGGAAGATACATATAGCCATTAGCAAACGTACGTTCGTTTGAGGAACTGACAGCGATATTTCATAACATTAAGAAACAACTCCATCAAATGTCTCAAAATAATCTCGAAATATAAAAGGAAAGTGAAAAAACGAATGTGAACATGGTGCTACGAATACATCCGATCTTGAGATGAGCATGGAGATAGAATGAGAGAGAGATAGAGATGAAATGAGATGTCGATGATTCAGATGAGGATTAGCATGAGGTACTCCGGATAGACGACGATTGTATATCTCCGACGTAGGAGGCGAGAGAGAGAAGAGGAGACAGTGAAGGCTGACGAGAGA
This sequence comes from Phymorhynchus buccinoides, assembly GCA_017654935.2. NCBI lineage: Eukaryota > Metazoa > Mollusca > Gastropoda > Neogastropoda > Raphitomidae > Phymorhynchus > Phymorhynchus buccinoides. The sequence continues at coordinate 6,737,742 of JAGGCT020000035.1, forward strand.
GAACTCGGTCAAAACATACATGTCTCTAACAATGTTTTAATGACAGGAGACTCTTGCTCCCCGTAGTCAAGGTGAGTCTGGGGTCGAGGGGGGTTTATCCCATCGACAAGACTCCACACAGAGAGAGAGAAGAGACGGAGGGGACGCAGTGAGACGATGACGATATTGAGAGAGATGAGATCGTGAGAGCATCTGGTGGGTAATGGGGAGTGAGGTTGAGAGAGACCGAGTGGATAGAGAGAAGGGTAACGCGGCCAACTCTCATTGACGGAGGAACTGGAGCATGAGAAGTTGAGAGTCTCTCATCAGAGAATGTGAAATAATATCACATGAAAAAGAACAAAATCCTTACTGGATCAGACCGAACAGGTAGGTTGGCACCTTTTTTTTTTTTGAACATCACATCATCCATGTTGGCTCGACCTCTTTTGAGAAGGCCAAGAAAAGAAGGCTCGCTCAGTAGGCAGGTTGCCTGTGAACGAAACCACACAAGAAATCAAAGTCTCTCCTGACCATATCTGAGTAGCTCTCTATTCTTCTGTAACTCAACCACAACACTAATATACACTAGCCCATCACAAACAAACAACCCCGTATTGTATTTGTGTTGTTGATATGTACATTGAAGTAAAAATATAAAAAAGTCTCTCCCAAAAAAACCAAAAAACAACAAACACAAAATAGTAAATCATCTCGTCTCGTTCTTCTTCTTTTCTCTTCTCATCTATCTGCTCTCTCTCTCTCTCTCTCTCATCTCTCAGACTTCTCCTCTCTCTCTCTCTCTCTCACATCCACCTGTCTTACTGCTACCACTCTCGTCTCTCTCATCTCACATACTGTTGCTCCTTTCTCTCCCTCCTCCCCTCCCTCCCCTTCCCTCTTCTCTATCATCTTCTCTCTCCAGCACATTTTCAATGATGTTCGATGTCCCGTTCGGGATATGCCTGGGGGAGGGGTCCTGGGCCCTCACCAAGCGACAAGGCAGGTTAACAAAAGGGAAGGGGGGGGAGGTACGCGCATGCACTCCCCACCCCCTTGAGATTAGACCACGGACGCAACCCACACACACACACACACACACGCGCACGCACGCGAACACACACACACCAGCAACGCGCACGCCGACACACGGCACACATTCAACGCACGGCAACGCACACGCACACACACGCACACAGCCACACACACACACACACGCAACACACACCACACACACACGACACCACACACACACACAAGCACACAACCTAACAACTATCATACTATAGAGTCACTTCGTGTTAACAAAACATTAACTCCCCTGAAAAGGGAAGTTATTTTTGCCTTAAACTGGGAGTATAGGCTATATGGCTTTGCCGTCTTATTAGTATAGTAGTATTATTACAAGCTTGTGGTGACAACGTGTTCCATAACTTTTCTTCTATGTTACAGTAAATGTACAAAACCAAGAAATTTGCAAATCTCTTAACATTTTCAGAGAATTTGCAAATTTTCACATCGCTAATTTGCTAAAAGGGGGATTTTGTAAATTTACTGACAATTTGTCAGGAAATTGTTGCCAAAGTTTGAGTAACGAGGAAATACATGAGTTTCTTCTCAAATAACAATAAAAATCGTGTTCGTTTGTTGAAATTTAGTGATTGTGCTTTTTTTCTCTACGGCTAACGACCGCTATGCACGCACATAAACAATACACACACATTACACTCCACACCATCAAAAGTTATCATTTCATTCTAATACACTTGGAGCTTACATTAGCAAGTAAATCGTATCTGTGGTAATGTGGTTTACTTCCCAGTTAAAAGACTTCCGCCTCGTCTAGTGTCACTCAGGCATTTTGGCATAATTTCGCTAACATTTTCAGTAGAATTGCCAAAATTTCCGTGTGATACTTCCAATCTTCAGTAAAACTGAGAAACAAACGCAAGCCAAATTCAGGAAATTTGCAAATTTCCAGATTTTTTTTTAGGAAATTTGCATACAAGCCTGATGTTGAGTGAAACAGTAAGTTTGCAAATTTACTGAAAATGTTAGGAAATATGCAAATTGACTAGTTTTGTAGATTTACTGTGACATATATTATACAATGTGCAAATCCAACTCACCTTAAGGCCGCGAATCCCATGCTCCCCACAGCCCAGCCTTTCCCTTGGATCTTTCATCAACACCTGTTGACGGACAAACAGATCATCAAAGACCGCGTGAGATATACATGGAAAAGACACACTTGGTTATGTATCTGAATGTCTGACAATGTCCCATGTGTGCCTGTGCCAAGTCGTATTAAGGACGTCAAACGCATTTTCTATTCTGATTATTTGATTCAGCACTTTCGTGTGCATGCCGAAAAACAAATTTCTTCATTTGTTTGGAGACAATAAAATTGTTGAATTGAATTGTTCTGTCTTTAATATCTTTAGTCACGTTCTCATCCGTTTGAATCGATTCATCGTCATTTCTTATTCCTTTGTGTTCTTGTGGTCATCGTCGTAGTCATTATATCACATCGTCTTCATTCTCATTATTATCACCAGCAGCACACAACGTCGGACTGGGGGGGGGGGGGGGGGGGGGGGGGGGGGGAGGGGGTGGGGGGGGGTGG
>JAGGCT020000035.1:6740846-6787231 GCA_017654935.2 Phymorhynchus buccinoides
CACAATCCAGCAGCAGTATCGAGTTTCGGGAGATTTTCACACGAAGAAAAACGAACCCAACCATAAAACGAAATCATCTGGCACACCATCTTTTCTAAGAAAAAACATCGGCCCTGCCGCACAAGTTTTGAAAATAGCTTACCGGAAAGGAGTGGCCTTAGCTCGTCAGAAGTTGACATTCGTGCGAACCATGCTCACTCAGTCACTGCGTGCAACCTCTGCCATGCGACTTCTCTGTGGTAGATACGTTGCCGTCAACAGTTCAAATCGGCGAAACATAAGCATGCTTCGCTCAGGAAGAGAACAAATCGATTGCCGTCGTTTGTGGATGCTACGGAAAAATTTGCACATGCTACTGAATTGATGGATGGGCTACTGATTGGGAAAATTCCCAAGTAGGCCAGGTCTGCTATAGTCATAGTCATTACAAGGCGCACAGGTCTCAGTTGGGTAAACAAAAAAATCGCCTTAAAGTCCTTAAATTATTATGTTTTTTTTCTTTTGCCTCTGGAGGGACTTGTAAAAGTAGGCTTTGCTATTCGTCATCTTAAAGTTTATACTCAGTACTGGTATTCATATCTGTGACATTCTGTGAGCACCCAGTCTTACTCACAAACGGTGGAACCAATTTTAATCAAAAAAGTTATGAATGTGTAATTTCAATTACATGAGGATTGATTTTACAAAGAACTTACCCTGGCTTTGCTTTGTATATACGAGCATGTGTGTGTGTGTGTGTGTTTGAGGGATATCAGGATACTCATTTGTCTCTATTTGATTATAATTGTAAGGATGGGAAAAAATTTCAGGCTCGAAGTTCACCAGTTGTTTGAAAAGTTTAACGTCATTCGCTCGCAACGATTTGAATTACAGTGGAACCTCCCTTATAAGACCTTCAAAATCATCCAAAATGAGGTTCTTATAAGCGAGTGGTCTATAAGGGAGGTATTTTAATACTTAAGAAGAAGGCAAGGTTCAGAGAAGTAGGGTCTTATGTGGGAGGGAGTCTTATAAATGGGAGGTCCTATAAGGGAGGTTCCACTGTATTAAAAAACTCACAAGTCACTCCAGCCGATCACCGGACAAACCATACATAAACTAAAGGAGAATGAAAGAAGATTACAGTTTTTTACTTTCGGATTTAGATATAAGGAAGTGGTAGATAACTTTTTTTATATATACTTAAAATAGAAAAACTCTCTTACAACCGATTGGTTTTCCCACATACAAACCACTACAAAAGCAAAGTCGAGCAAATTTGTGGTCTACGGGAGCGAAGACAGGATCAAGGTAATGGTGTTGCACGACAGATTTACGGTCCCGTAACAAATCCCTCAATTTACAGCGATCTATTAATTCCGACATTGTATGAGTTAGTTTACAGAAACGTGTACATAAGCTGTTTTACTGATTTTCAAAAAGAGATGAACATCCATTTTTGTTGTGCAACTTGAGAGTTATTTGTTTTGTTATTAACAAAATGCGTTTGCTCATTTTTTAGTTTCAGCTCGTAGAAGCACAGGTGTCACGTTTCAAAGAACCCCCCTCCGAAATGGCCAATTGTATCCTGGGTAGTTTCCCTAATTACTGTGCCATGATGGCTGAGCTAGACTTCATGTTGTTGCCATATGCTGTGGCACTGATTCTTAAGCCCCCGCCTTTTCACCTCCCCCCCCCCCTTTCAACCGGATCCCCTGTTCACTACACATTCACGATGGTGCGGGTTTTCCACTACCATCACTCTTCAAAGGAAAGGGACTGGCATTTTTAACAGGTGTTTATCCCTATTCCAATGAGCGGGGTCTCCATTACCCATTACTTCCTCTTCCAAAGAGTCACCAGTGATTTATCCTATCCAGAAATGCGCGGGTGTCCCACCTACCCCATACTCAATGCACTGCAAGTGGCATAATTTTTGCTCTTTAAAGTATGGGGTTTGTAGGATACCCGCAGCACATCATGACAAGCATGTCAAATGAACGCTTATCTACTCATTTGTATTTAAAATGCACATTAATGAATTTAAGACACATAAAGCCATTAACGTTTTTGGAGATAAACTCATGAAATTTCATAGATGATTGCTTAAATACTTTTGAGATTAATAACAGTTTTTATGTGTCTCATGGGTAACTAGAATAACCCAGGAAGCTGGTGGAAGGTTAAGTAATCATAAACGAAAGAACAGTAAAAAAAGAACTAACAAACAATGTACATGAGCTTTGACATTTGTTCCTTTTTATCCTGAATTATGCATCAACATTGAAATAGGTTTGCCCTTGCGTCAGTGAATCATGAATTGCAACTCTATTTGACATTTTTGGAACTTTCGAACCCATAGTCTTCCTCATGCAGGACATGACAACCACTATGAAATTGCAATCAAAGTACTGACATGGTGTACAAAAAAGAAGAAGTAACAACCATATTATCTCATTTGTGTGGAAATAACACAGTAGTGTGATATCTCGGTGTGTACATACGCAGTGTAGGAGGACCAAGCCGAAGCAGGGGAACCACTACTCACTGTTCAGGGGACACCTCTTTCTGCTACATCTGGACCCAAAAGTCCATGTCAACATCGGACAGCTACCGCAGCGTTAGTGCTTATTCTTCAGGGCCTGTGTTCACATTGAAAGATGTATGAACTTACCATCTGATAGCTTAGAAGTTCCTTCTAAAGTCCTGTTAATTCCTACTACTTTTGGAAGGACTTCTAAGATGTGAGCATACGCATACTATAATCATACTATCTCATGTGAATACAGGCCCAGTTAACTTCTTTTTTTTTTACTAGAAATAATAGAAATGTCATGCATATTCATGTGAGAATAAGAAAGCAGGTTGATGAAAAGTGGATCATGACCTTTGCCACTCTCAAATTTTTTGCTCGCCAGGCTTTGCCCAATTTGAAGCGATTCGGTTAAGAAACGGAGGTGAAAGAAAGGTGAAGCGCGTATATCGCGCGCTGTTGTGAGTTTCTTAATCGTTCGCTTTTATTCCGTTTGCACATCGGTAGTTCGTCTTCTAAACCGTCCAAATTTCGAAGGCAATACGGTCCAGAAATACTGGAGATACGGCGCTGAGAGGCAGGCAGATAACGCGTTTCGCAAGTCGCATTTGGCCACACTGCCAAATGACACGGCCACCTCTGTTGCTGTTTGCCATCGCAAACCGTTAGGGCTCCATAGCAATTCTGAAGGGCGATTCAGTCACACGGGGAAAAAAACGGCGGATTATAAGGCCCGTTTTGTGTTTCACACACACAGACGAGACACAGACACACACACTTACGCTTGCTTTTTTATTATATGCTGTTCATGCAACAGGTGTTTATTTTACTTTCTAGCAATTTCACTATTTTGTTTGCCGTTTAATGTTCTTGTTATCAATGTAAAAAAAAAAAAAAAAGGTTTTTGCACTGAGCTCATGTGGAAGAAAGAGCGCTCATATAAATTCCCATTATTATTATTATTAAAGGATCGGTCAATTCAGACCATTTTGCTGTCTGTGGAAATGCAAGTTTGCTTGTCCTGTTGAACATGGTATTGTTGTTATCCAGGGAGGTAAAAGTATAATGTATCGTTGCACCCAAATTTAACTGCACTTGTAATGACATCACACCGCAGATCTTAAAAGAATATTTTTCTTCCACTTCTGTGGGCTGCTGAGGAAGAAACGCACAGCACCTGGTTTCCGCTGCTTTTAGTTCATGCCTATTTTTAGAACTCATCACCATATATCATTATACCAATCCCAGTTTTTATCCCTTTTCCCCCCCCCCTTTTTTTTTTTGTTTGTGTTGTTGTTGCCACTTGTAAGGTCTTTCCCTATCCCCTAGCAACAACCATTGGAAAGAAACATTGCCTATGTGAAAGGAAATAACTTGAAACAAATAGCTCTCTGGGTGAAACTAAAAGCAGTCAGAATGTGGGGAATTGGTGTGCTGTGAACGGCTTTATGTAGACTACATATGGGACACACATACTACATCCACAGAAAGGAGAGGACCCGACCCGCCTTATTGTGTAGCATGTGATTCTCCAATTTCTACCCGTCATGTGCTTTTTAGACTGCTGGGATTAGAAGGAAACACCACACAACAGAGTCCATGAAAGTTCTGTTTCGTGATGTTCCACCTGACGCGATTTTTAACTTTTTAAAAGAAACTAACATTTTTCACTTCATATATAAACTTGGAATTGTGAGAATTTTAATTCTAGACTTGCTATGTTTTTACTTGGTAAGTTTTATCTAGCTTTGGATTTATGAATGTATTTTTAGCAAAGTATTTTATTACATAAAACTTGAAAAAATATTTTTACCTTGTGTTTTTATCCCTTTTTAATACGTGGTATGATTTAATGTGGTGACAGCCCTGACAATGCCCTTAGTTGTCGACGGAGCTATAATAATCTTATTCTTAACCTTAACGCTTACTGTATCTTTCATGTTTCGGTTGAACAGCATCGCTGCAGTCCCCAACGTCTTTGTCCAGAACATCTTTGTCGACACGCACGACCTCCGCTTCCCATGGGTAGCCTTTTTTGCTGGGCAGTAAGTGACCTTTCCTTTTTATTTTTGTTTGTTTTTTAACCCTCTGGCATTCGCATTTGTTCCAGAAAATACTTCTTCTAGTGTTCAGAGTCTGTCTACATGTTTTTTCAGGAAAATCTGTCCTTTCGAAGCACACAGAGCACAATACAGTTACTATCGCATCACTGCAAGTGAGAAGCTTCGTCATAGTGGGTGCATGTATAGCAAGCCAGAAACTACGAAATAGGATTTTATGTCCTCAGTGCGGTCTTTCGACCATATGGGACATTTGTAGATACAAATATGGTGGGAACCATACTTGCGGCATTGCCCGGAGGCAGTGCAACACCAGTAAAGGCCCGATTTTTGAACAATACAGATATATGTATCAGTAACTGCTCACACCCTCGGTTAAACCTCAACGGCTATGGCACCGCCACAAGTTGAACCTTCAATAAGCGCGAACATGTGGCGCGGATGTGCAACGCCAGAACTTAGTGCATGATGGAAATGCCATTCAGAGGAGGGTCTCAGAGTTGGGGTAAGCTAAGGGCGGTTTTGGCGGCTTGAATACACAGACCCAAGTTCTGGCTGGGTGGTTTGGGGCGGAATAAATGCAAGAGGGTCAAGTTGGCTTATTGTTTTGTGATTTGGGTTGGGGGTTAAAGTCCTTGTGAGGACCGCTTGAGAGATGTGAAATGTGAGAGAGGTGGACGGCTGGTTAGGATCGGGTGAAGTGGATTTCCTGATGAAGTCTGATAGCAGTGGTGTGTGTGTGTGTGTGTGTGTTGTGTGAGAGAGAAAGGAAGAGAAAGTACTTTCTCTTTCTCCATTTGCAACATACAAGCTTCAGAATGCTGAAGAAGACTACGAGATGTCGGATAAATATTCATGTGAGTAAAACAGTTTTTGTCTCCGTGGAAGGGAAACACTTATAATAATAATAAAGAGAAAGTACACATGTTGTGTGAGAATGTCTGAAATGTGTGTGCATGCAAAGGGTGTGTAGCGCTTTCACTACGTATAGAACGAACTACCCGTTGTTACAACTACCTACTACCCATAGAGAAATAATTAATGACTGTGCCAATCTGTCTGTTTGAATTCCGACAGACTTAACCCTAACCCGATTCATAACCCTAACCCGAACCCTTTTCGTAACCTAACCCAATTCAATACCTATAAGCTTATACCCTCAACCCTTAGATTGCCATAGTGATTTTGCCCGTTAGTGGTATCGATACGTAAGTGATAGCAGTACTCATTTATTCTTGGTAGTGTTTTCGATACCGTAGCGATAGCAGGATGTTGCCAGGCCCTTAACCCTCTTCACTCTGATCAATCAAACCGAGAGTCGATCCCAGTTCCCAAGAGATGGGAATTAATTCTGAACGTCACACCAAATCTTTTTTTTTTTTTAAATCACCCAGAATAAAAGTCTTAACTCTCATTTAATTTCTGAAAGATGCATATTATTGAATAGCAATGATGATATTATTCTTCCAAAACTAACACACTGCCACATAACAAACCCTAAATTGGAATTAAAAAAATCCGTAATGACGCTCCGAGCATCACGCCGAGTCAATAATGCACACGTCACGTGGAAAGAAGAAAAAAAAAATTGGGATCACTTCCAAAAATCCGTTCAAAAAGACTATTGAGTGCTTTCCCTTGCTGTAAAGACCAAAAAACCGACCCGGGAGTGTCAGAAAAAGGAAGAACTAACTTAGTATATTGAATAGTGGGTAGGGCAAAAGTGAAAGTGAACGTACTAGACCGGGCGTTCAGCGGGCGCAATCGGCGCTACGGGAGTCAATGGTAAAAAAAAAAATCTGTCAGATCTGGCATCTGTAGCCTTGAGAGAGTTAAGCATATCCGTAACTTTGCGACTTTTCTTGCAGGTACATCCGCGCTGGCACGGAGCTGACCTGGGATTATAACTACGAGGTGGGCAGCGTCCCCGACAAGGTTTTGTACTGTTACTGTGGCTCCCCCATGTGCCGCGGACGACTACTGTAGGCAGACAGAGTAGCATCCCATGCTTACTGTAGCATCCCATGCTGACACGCATTTTGAGCCCATTGGTTTTCAGTCTGGTGCTTGCAGTGGCACTGGTTAAGATGTTTGTTTAAAAACACAGTTAACGTGTCAAAATCACGGGTTTCACCTCTTATAGCTCGTAAGAAATCTTGTTGTGACCAGGTTTGACTACCCATGCAAATGCCCCCAAATTAAAAACTGGTGCTTGCAGTTGTACTGTTTTGAAGATGTTTGTTAACAGACCCACCAGGTCACGTGTCAAAATCACGGGTTTCACAGTGTTTTCCCTCATATTATAGCTGGTAGGAAAATCTCGTTTTGACCAGGTTTGTGCTCCCAAATTCAAAACGAAACATTTTAAAGAGCAGCATCTATTTGGAGTTGGGGGAATTTGTATATGGGTCAGACCTACCCAGAAAAAAACAAGGGAATTAATCGTGGATTGGGTCAATGTAAGTGTAGATGGGGAAAAGTAACTTCCAGCTGATGATGTTTTCCGTCTAGTGCTCTTCATTTTGTTGCTGATTGTTGTTTTTTTAATTTTTTCTTGGTTGTGATGCTTATGAAGTCAAGTTAAATTAAGTAAAAAAACATCTTTATTTACGGTAATCTGAACCGTTATGTATGATCTCTGACCATAATTGGGATGCTTCTGCGCTGCGTTTGAAAAGAGAACGTCATTGACACAGTTCACTTCCAGCTGACTGGTTTTGAAGCTGGTGCATTTCAGTTTCATGGCGAGACTTGGGTGCAACTTTTCCTGGTGTACAAGGATTTCCTGCTTTTGAGTTGTACCAGAAATGGAAGTTCCTTTTTTTAAAAAAATTTATCAAACAAGATCTTTGTGTGTCTACTGTGTTTTTTCAAACACTTTTATAAATAAGCATTTGTATAAATATTGTGAGAAAAGCAAACTAAAATACCTTAATAAATCAATTTTTGCTTCAGATGCATGGGGACATTACCCCTAGACCCGGCCTTTCAGGGTTTTTTTCATTTTGTGTAGTGGCTAACATGAGCTAATGAACTGTCACGTGTACGATCACTGGCGCCTCGACAGCTTTGTCTGAAAAGCCTTAGAAAGACAAAGCAAGTACAACAATCTATTGGGTGCTGGCACTGATAGTTACGTTGTTCCGCTTGACAATTTTGCTTGCTGCAGGGTGGAAATGAGTTCAGCCTTAGATTCTCCCGCAAAGGGTGATGCATGAGGTAGTTGTGCTCCAGTGAGATTAGTTAGCAGCCATTGTCAGCGCATCTCCTGGTCATCACTTGGAAGTCCCTGCCAGTGTCTGGCAGCACTGTGGACATTATGTGCTATTAGAAGGCACAGCATGAATCGGTGCCAGAGATCAATATATATTCCTCGATTAGGGATTTTTGCAGCATTCATGCAAAAGTTGAATCCCTTTGGACTAATCTTACGGGCCTGCGACACTACATACGATTCTGTGTCAATGCTGATGCGATTGTGACGATGTGAGTCATGATTCACATGAAATTCATGCATTGGGTCTACTTGAGTACTGTTTATATAGCGAAAGTGGTAGAATTGTTTTTAGACGGAAGTGTTTCACGGTGAATCACGTCACAATCGCATTCGCATTGACACAGAATCGTATGTAGTGTCGCAGGCCCTTTACACTTTTGAAGGTGCAGAAAGCAGACTTAAAAACTACTTGAATGGATTGTAGAATCATGCTGTCAAAAGAGTTCATACCAATCTTTTAAAATGGTCTTCAGCAATGTTCTTTTCACAGAAGTAATATGTATGTCAAAGAATATATGATCGTGTGACATGGTGTGAAGTCATGTGTGTTTGAAACACCGAGAATGTTTTTTTGCTGAAGAAATGTTTTTGTATCAATGTCAATTAATAATTTCTATGTTTAAAAAATGTTTATGTGTATCACTTTATGCCGGTTACATGTTTCAAAATGTTTACATGAATTGTTTTGTATGCATGCTTTATCTTAACCGTCTCCTCAGTTTTGAATGATTTGACTGCAAGGTGCTCTTACCTATGATAATTACTAGCCATTAAGTACTATTTTTCTTGATTCTTCGAAGTTCGTTTATAGAGAATGTGTGTCAGTAATTAAGGCATGCCTCATGTGAACGTGAGCTGCATGGTCCCATCATGGACAGATGCAATCAGTTATGGTACTAGTACAGTAGAACCTCCCTTAAAAAAAGTTCAACTGCACAAGAGAAGCCTGATTCGAGGTTCATGCAACAGGCCACAGTTTAAAAAAGAAGTGTGCAAAATTTGAAGTCTTTCCATGAAAGACAACTTTAATATAAATGTCTTTTTTATATATATATATATTTGGATTCGAGTGAAATGATTTGATGGGCAATGAGTGACTTAGCTGGCTGATTTCACCGCGAGGTGGCGAAAAGCTCAAGCCTTTGTTGAGTCCCCCCCCCCCCCTCTCCCAAACAAATGGCTAGCACTAGGATTGGACCACCTGAGCTTTTAGCCACCTTGAGTGAAAATCAGCCAGCCAGTTCGACCATTGTCGAAGGTTGTTTGTTGTCGTACCCTGGTTAAAAGACTCCAGGGATAATCCCAACAGCCGAAGCATTTGAACATTATGGTACAAAATGCACCAGCTAGGGATGAGAACATACGTGTTGTGGACCGTTTTTGATTACCCCGCCATGTTGGCAGCCACACTCCAACTTCGGAGGATTTGGGAGACTGATGATGATGTTATAGCTTATGAGCTTCTTGGACCATGGCTAAAGACATCCCCGCATAAAATAACATTTTTGATGATGATCCTTGGTGTTCTAGCATTATGTCCATTGATCTGACGACGGCCTTATGCCAAGGTGGCTAGGTAGAGAGGGATAGCTGAGGTATATTCTGAACCCTGAATGTTTGTAAGTTCAACTTCCCACACAAGGCAGCAATTTTTATTTCAACAATTGGTGTTTGTGTGTTCCCCTGAAATCTGAACAATTAAAAGAGTAAAAGGTAAAGTTCAAACCCGAGTGTGGGGGCCGGCCAGCCCTCGGGTTTGGCAAAACTTTCCTTTTACTCTTTAATTGTTCAGCATTTTCCAGGGACACACCACAAACACAATTGTTTTGAAATAAAAATTTGCTGCCTTGGTGTGGAAGTTGAACTTACAAACATTCAGGTTCATAATTATCCTCGCTATCCCTTCTACCAGTCCACTTGGCATAGGCCGTGTCAGAATCAATTGAATAATCTAGAACACCAATGCTACATCAAAATGTTATGTTCTGGCGGGATTGATCCTTTAGCCATGGCAGCTCATATCAATAACATCAATCATCAGTCTCCCAAATCCTCCGAAAGTGGAGGGTGGTGAGCTGCCAACATGGCGGGGTAATCAAAAACGTCACACCGTAATGTTCTCATCCACCTAGCTGTGCATTTTGTACCATAAGTGCTTCGGCTGTTGATGACCCTGGAGTCTTTAAGCCAGGGTACGACAACAAACACCCTTCTACCAATGGTCGACCTGGCTGTGATTTCACGTAAAGGTGGCGAAAGCTCAGGTGGTCCAATCCTAGTGATAGCCTTTGTTGGTAGAGGGGGGGGGGGGACTCACAAAGGCTTGAGCTTTTCGTCCCCACCTCGCTGTGAATCACCAGCTACGTCAACTCATTGCCCTCAAATCATTTCACTTCGAATCCAAATATATATTATATAAAAAAGACATTTATATTAAGTTGTCTTTCATGAAAGACTTCAAATTTTGCACACTTCTTTTTTTTAAACTGTGGCCTGTTGCATAAACCTCGATCAGGCTTACTCTTGGCAGTTGAACTTTTTTTAAGGGAGGTTCTACTGTACTAGTACCATAACTGATTGGCCATCTGTCCATGATGGACCATGCAGCTCACGTTTCACATGAGCATGCCTTAATTACTGACACACATTCTCTATAAACGAACTTCGAAGAAATCAAGAAAAATAGTACTTAATGCTAGTATTATCAGAGGTAAAGGCACCTGCAGTCCAAATCATTCAAAACTGAGGAGACGGTTAAAATAAAAGCATGCATACAACACCAATTCATGTAAACATTTGAAACATGTAACCGGCATAAAGTGATACACCATAAACCATTTTTTAAACATAGAAATTATTAATTGACATTGATACAAAAACATTTCTTTCAGCAAAAAAACATTCTCGGTGTTTCAAACACACATGACTTCACACCATGTCACACGTCATATATTCTTGACATGACGTTTTCTTCTGTGAAAAGACATTGCTGTGCAGACCATTTTAAAAGTTGGTATGAACTCTTTGACGCATGATTCTACAACCTTCAAGTAGTTTTTAAGTCTGCTTTCTGCACCTTCAAAGGTGTACAGGGCTGCGACCCTACATACGATTCTGTGTCAATGCGATCGATTGTGGCTGATTCACGTGAAACACCTTCCGTCTAAAACAATTCTACCACTTTCGCTATATATAACCGTACTCCAAGTATACCCAATACATGAATTTCATGTGAATCATGACTCGCTCGTCCACAATCGCATCACATTGACACAGAATCGTATTTAAGTGTCGCAAGGCCCGTAAGATTAGTCCCAAGGGATTTCAACTTTTGCATGAATGGCCTGCAAAAATCCCTATCGAGGAATATATATTGATCTCTGGCACCGATTCATGCTGTGCCTTCTAATAGCACATAATTCCACAGTGGCTGCCAGACACTGGCAGGGACTTCCAAGTGATGACCAGGAGAGGCGCTGACAATGGCTGCAACTATCTCACTGGAGCACACTACCTCATGCATCACCCTTTGAGGGAGAATCTAAGGCTTGAACTCATTTCCCCTGCAGTAAGCAAAATTTCCAAGCGGAACACGTAACTATCAGTGCCAGCACCCAATAGATGTTGTACTTGCTTTGTCCTTTCTAAGGCTTTTCAGACAAAGCTGTCGATGCGCCAGTGATCGTACACGTGACAGTTTCATTGCTCATGGGAGCAACTACACAAAAGAAAAACCTGAAATGCCGGGGTTCCAGGGGTAATGTCCCCCTGCTCTGAAGCAAAAATTGATTATGAAGGTATTTTAGCTTGCTTTTTCCCAAATTGTACAAATGCTTATTCTAAAGTGTTTTGAAAAACACAGTAGACACCCAAAGATCTTGTTGTGACAATTTTAAATAAAAAAGGAACTTCCTTTTCTGGAAAATTCAACACAGGAAATCCTTGTATACCAGACAAAATGCACCCAAGTCTCGCCATGAAAACTGCAATGCACCAGCTTCAAAACTCAGTCACTGGAAGTGAACTGTTCAAAATGACGTTTCTCTTTTCAAACGCAGCGCAGAAGCATCCCACGTATGGTCAGAGGATCATACTACGGTTCAGATTAACCGTAAATAAGATGTTTTTTTTACTTATTTACTGACTTCATAAGCTCACAACCAAGAAAAAGATTAAAATAACAACAACACAACAAAATGAAGATGGCACTAGGACTGAAAACATAGTGGCGTAGTCCGTTTCTGGAATAGGTGGAGTCTGTCCCCCATTACACTTACTGACCCACCACGATTAGTCCCCTTGTTGGTTGGTTTGTTTTCTGGGTATCTGACCCACATGACAAATTCCCCCAACTTCAAACTGATTGCTGCCTCCTTTTAAAATGTGGTCGTTTTGAATTTGGGAGACAAACCTGTCCAACAAGATTTCATTACAGCTATAAGAGGGAAAACACGTGAAACCCGTGATTTTGACACGTGAACCTGGTGGTGTCTTTAACAACATCTTTCCACAGTACAACTGCCAGCACAGTTTTGAATTTGGGGCATTTGCGTGGGAGTCAAAACCTGGTCAAAACAAGATTTCTTACCAGCTATAAGAGGTGAAACCCGTGATTTTGACACGTGATCTGTGTTTTTTAACAAACATCTTAACCAAGTGCAACTGCAAGCCCCAGACTGTAAAACCATGGGCTCAAATGCGTGTCCAGCATGTGGATGCGCAGTAAGGGCATGGATGCTACTCTTGTCTGCCTACAGTAGTCGTCCGCGGCACATGGGGAGCCACAGTACAGTAAAAACCTTGTCGGGGACGCTGCCCACCTCTTATTATAATCCCCGTCAGCTCCGTGCCAGCGGTGGGATGTACCTGCAAGAAAAGTCGCAAAGTTTACGGATATGCTTAACTCTCTCAAGGCCTACAGGTGCCAGATCTGACAGATTTTTTTTTTTTACCATTGACTCCCGTAGCGCCGATTGCGCCCGCCTGAAACGCCCGGTCCTTAGTTAGTTTCACTTTTCACTTTTGTGCCCTACCCACAATGCAATATCCTATGTTAGTGGGGGGGGGCTTCCTTTACCTCAGTCTCCGCTGGTCCGTTTTTGGCTTTTTTACAGCAAGGGAAAGCACCCACTAAGTCTTTTTGAACAGATTTTTCGAAGTGACCCCAAATCTTTTTTTTTCTTTCCACGTGACGTGCGCAGTGTTGACTCGCGCGATGCCTCGGGGGAAAAAAGCGCCATTACGGATTTTTTTATTCCAATTCATGGTTTGTTGTGTGGACAGTGTGTTAGCTTGGAATGAAAATTGATCATTTGCTGTTCATATGCATCTTTCAGAAATTTAAATGTTGAGTGTAGACTTTATTCTGGTGATTTTTTTAAATAAGAAGATTTGGTTGTGACGTTTCAGAGTTTACTTCCCATCACACTTGGTCTCATGATCGTTCTCGGTTTGATGATCGAGTGAGAGGGTTAAGGGTGGGAACTTCCCGCTTCGCTACGTATCGATAACAATACCAAGATAAATTTAGTACCGGCTATCACTACGTATCGAGTAACACTCTGGCTAATTCACTACGCAACTAAGTGTTAGGGTTAAACTTAGGTTAGGCATAGGTAGGTTACGAAAAGGGTTCGGGCTAGGGTTAGTATAGGATTAGTCCTGTCGTCATTCAACTGACAGATTGGCACAGTCATCATTTGTTTTCTCTGGTCGTAGTGGTAAAACGAGTAGTTCTTTCGGTAACGTAGTGCAAGCGCTACACACCTTTGCGCACAACATTTTTCAGACATTTCTTCACACAACATTGTACTTTCTCTTTATTTTATTTATAAGTGTTTCCCTTCCCGGAGACAAAAAACTGTTTTACTCACATGAATATTTATCCGACATCTGCGTGTCTTCTTCAGCATATCTAAAAAAGCTTGTATGTTGCAAAGAGAAAAGAGAAAGTACTTTCTCTTCCTTTCTCTCTCACACACACACACACACACAAACACACCACTGCTATCAACCTTGCATGCAGGAAATCCCCTTCCCCTGACCTACACCTAGCCGTCCCTCTCGTCACCTTTCACATCTCTCAGCTCACAAGGACTTTAACCCCAACGCCAAATCACAAAACAATAGCCCAACTTAACCCTCTTGCATTTATTCCGCCCAAACCACGCAGCCAGAAGTTGCCTCTGTGTATTCAAGCCGCCCAAAACCCGCCTGTAGCTTGCCCCCACTCCTTGAACCCCCTCTGATGGTATTTTCATCACGCACTAATTCTGGCTTGCACTTCTCGCCACATTTCGCACTTATTTAAGGTTAACTTGTGGCTGGTACATAGCCGATTGAGTTTAACCGAGGTGTGGGTTTACTGATACATATATCTGGTATTGTTCAAAAAATCCGTGACTTACTGGTGTTTGCACTGCATCCGGGCATTCCTCCAGTATTGTTTCCCCACCATCTTTGTATTTAAAAATGCCCCACATGGTCGAAAGACTGCAGAGGGGCATAAATCCTATTTCGTAGTTCGGCTTGTTACATCGCACCTATGAAGAGCCTTCCACTTGCAGTGATTTGCTTCATTAGTAAACTGTATGGTGCTCTGCTTGCTCAAAAGACAGATTTTCCCGAAAATGTGTGAACAAATCCGAAAACTAGATTTTTTGTCCTGTAACAATGCGAATGCAAGAGTGGTTAAACAACCAACCAATAAAAAAAACAAATAAAAAGGAAGGTCACTTGACTTCCAGCAAAAAAGGCTACCCATGGGAGCGGATGTCGTGCGTGTCGACAAAGATGTTCTGGACAAGAGACGTTAGGGCTGCAGCATGCTGTGCAACAGAAACAGTGAAGATACAGTACGCGTTAAGGTTTAAAGAGTTAATATCATAGCCCGTCGACAACTAAGCCATGTCAGGCTGTCACCATGTTAAATATTACCACGTATTAAAATAAAGGATAATAAACAAAAGGTCAAAATATTTTTCAAGTTTTTATGTTAAAAATACATTCATAAATCCAAAGCTTAGATGAAACTTTACCAAGTAAAAACATAGGCAGTCTAGAAATTAAAATTATCACAATTCCAAGTTTTTATATATCAATGAAAAATGTTACTTTCCTTTTAAAAAGTTAAATCGCGTCAGGTGGGACATCACGAAACAGAACTTTCATGACTCTGTTTGTGGTGGTGTTTCCTCTAATCCAGCAGTCTAAAAGCCCCTACGGGGTAGAAATTGGAGAATCACATGCTACACAATAAGGCGGTCGGGTCCTCTCTTTCTGTTGGATGTAGTTGTGTGTCCCATATGTAGTCTACATAAAGCCGTTCCAGCACACCAATTCCCCACATTCTGACTGCGTTTTTAGTTTTTTTCACCCAGAGAGCCTATTTGTATTCAAGTTATTTCCCTTCACATAGGCAATGTTTTCTTTCCAATGATTGTTTTGTTAGGGATAGGGAAAGACCTTACAGGTGGCACACCAACAAAAGAAAGGGAAAACTTTGGATTGGTATAATTGATATACTGTGATAGTTCTAAAAAGAGGCATGAAACTAAAAGCATCTGGAACCAGGTGCTGTGCGTTTCTTCCTTCCAGTCATCAAGCCAGTGGAAGGAAAAATATTTCTTAAGATCTGGTCCCCATGTACAAGTGCAGAAATTTTGGGTGCAACGATACATTATCCTTTTTACCCCCCTGATCCACATACCCTGTTCAACGACATTGCAACTTGCATTTCCACAACAGCAAAATGGTCTGATTGACCGATCCTTTAATATAATAATATGGGAATTTATATAGCGCTCTTTCTCACATGAGCTCAGTGCACTTTACATGGATAACAGAACATTAAGGCAAACAAATAGTGAGTGCTAGAAAGTAAATAACACAATGCTTGCATTCACATCATTAATAAAAAGGCAAGCGTAGTGTGTGTGTCTGTGTCTGTCTGTGTGTGTGAAACACAAAACGGGCCTTAATAACTCCGCCGTTTTTCGACTGAATCGCTTCAATTTGCTATGAGCCCTAACGGGGCGCGGCAACAGCAACCGAGTGGCCGTGTCCATTTGCGCAGTTTGGCAAATGCGCGAAACGCGTAGCTGCGCGTCCTCTCAGCGCCCTGTATCCTCCCCGTATTTCCTGGACGTATTGCCTTCAGAATTTGGACGTAAGATGACGACTATCGATGTGGCAAACCGAAGCGCATACACAGGGGGGATTAAGAAACTCCGCGATATACGCCGCTTTCACCTTTTTCTTTCAAAAAACAAAGACTCCGTTTCTTACCGACAATCGCTTTCAATTGAGCCAAGCCTGGCAGCACATTTGAAGAGTGGCCACAGGTCATATCCACTTTTCATCAACCTGCTTTCTTTTCTCCATGAATATGCAGGAACATTTTCTATTATTTCCTAGTAAAAAAAAAGAAGTTTACTGGGGCCTTGTATTCCACATGAGATAGTAGCTTTCTAGTATGCGTATGCTCACATCTTAGAAGTCCTTCCAATAGTAGTAAGGAATAACAGGACCTTTTTTTTAGAAAGGCTTCTAGATATCATGATGTAAGTCTCATACTATCTCAATGTGAACACAGGCCCCTGAAGAATAAGCACTAACGTTGATTTAGCGTTCCGATGTTGCCCATGGACTTGGCGTCCATGATGTAGCAGTAAGAGGTTTCCCCTGAACAGTGATCGTGTCCCCTGCGTCGGCTTCTGGTCCTCCTCCACTGCGTCTGTACCACCGAGATATACACTTACTGTGTTATTTCCACACAAATTGAGATAGATATATGTTGTTTACTCTTCTTTTTTTTTACCCATGTCATACGTTGATTGCAATGCATTAGCTGGTTGTCTGTCCTGCAGAGAATACATGGTTCAAAGTTCAAAATGTCAAATAGAGTTGCCTTTCAAAAAAAATGATTCACTTACGCAGCAAACATATTTCAACTGTACTGCATATTCAGGATAAAATGAAACAAATGTCAACAGCTCCATTACATGTTTGTTAGTTCTTTATTTCTACTGTTCTTTTAGTTTTATGATACTTAACCTTCACCATGCTTCCTGGGTATTTCTAGTACCCAGAGAACATAAAAACTGTTATATCTCAAAAAGTATTTAAGCAATCTCATGAAATTTCATGAGTTTTTTATCAAAAACGTAATGGCCTTTAATGTGTCCTTAATTTCATTAATGTGCATAATACAAATGATTGTAATATAATGCGTCATTTGAACTGCTTGTCACTGATTCGCGGGTAATCCTACAACCATACTGTGTTAAAGAGCAAAATAATGCCACTGCGTGCATTGAGTATGGGTAGTGGGACACCCGCGGCATCTGGATAAGGATTAAACACATGGTGACTCTTTGGACGAGTATGGGTACTGGAGAACCCGCATTCATCTGGATAGGTATAAACACGTTTAAAATGCATGTCCCTTTCCGTTTTAATGGAGTATGGGTAGTGGAAAACCCGCCCAATCGGGACTGTGTAGTTTAACAGGGGATCCGGTGAAGGTTAAGAATTCTTGCCACAGATATGGGCAACACCATAGAAGTCTAGCTCAGCATCATTGGGCACGTAATTAGAAAACTTACCCAGGATACATTGGCCATTTTCGGAGTGGGAGGTTCTTGAAACGTGAGCCACCTGTGCTTTTTACCGAGCTGAAACTAAAAGGAGCACGCATTGTTAATAACAAACAATAACTAAGATCAGTGCACAACAACAATGTACTGTTTCAGAAAATCAGTAAAGCTTATGTACCTCGTTTCTGTAAAACTTTAACTCATACATATGTCCGGATTACTAGATAGCTGTCCAACTTTGAGGCATTTGCTTCAAGGGAAGTAAATCTGTGTTGCACACCATAACCTTGATTCACTTCTTTCGCTCCCTTAGACCACAAAATTTTGCCTCTGACTTTGCTTTTGTAGTGGTTTGTTGGGGAAACCAATCGGTGTAGAAGAGTTTTTCTAGTTTTAAGTATATAGTAAAAAAAGTCTGATCTATCCCCCCCCCCCCACTTCCTTTATCTAAATCTGAAGTAAAAACTTGTAATCTTTCTTTCATTTCTCCTTTAGTTAGGTATGGTTTGTTCGTTGTGTATGCTGAGTGACTTGTGAGTTTTTTTAAATACAGTGGAACATCCCTTTATAGGACCTCCCATTATAAGACTCCCTCCACATAAGACCTACTGCTCTAGACATTGCCTTCTTCTTAAGTATTAAATTACTCCTTAAAACCACTCCCTTATAGACCTCATTGGATGATTTTTGTAGTCTTATAAGGAGGTTCCACTGTAATTCAAATCGTTGCGATGCGAATGAGTTAAACTTTTCAAACACTGGTGCACTTGCAGAGCCTGATCCCATCTTACATTATAATCAAATAGAGACAACATTGAGTAGTACTGATATCCCTTCAAACACACACACACACACACATGCTCGTATATACAAAGCAAAGCTCCATGGGTAAGTTCTTTGTAAAACTCATAATCCTCCATGTAATTGAAATTACATCATAACTTTTTTGAGTAAAATGGTTACTACCGTTTTGAGTAAGACTGGTGATCACAGAAGTCAACAGATATGAATACCCAGTACTGGAGTATTAACTTACAGATGAAGGGCTAGCAAAGCCTACTTTACAATCCCTCCTAGAGGCAAAGAAAAACCAAAATAATTTAAGGACTGTAAGGCGATTTTTTGTTACCCACTGAGAACCTGTGCGCCTTGTAATGACTATGATATAGCAGACTGCCTGTAGTTGTTGGAATTTCCCAATCAGTAGCCCAGCCATCAATTTCAGTAGCATGGCAAATTTTTACGTAGCATCCACAAACGACGGCAATCGATTTGTTCTCTCCTGAAGCCGAAACGCACTGCTTATGTTTCGCCGATTGAACTTGTTGACGGCAATCGTAATCTACCACAGAGAAGTCCGCATGGCAGAGGTTGCATGCAGTGACTGAGGGAGCATGGTTCCCAACGAGCAACTTCTGACGATGTCAAGGCCACTCTCCGTGTAAGCTATTTCAACACTTGTGCGGCAGGCCGATGTTTTTCTTAGAACAAGATGGTGTGCAAGATGATTAGTTTTATGGTTTGTTCGTTTTCTTCGTTTGAAACATCTCCCGAATCGATACTGCTGCTGGAGTCGCCATTTTTTTTTCTCCAGAGAAAGTAATAAGAACGCATGCGCATCACTTTGACAAAAACGGAAGGACTAGGTTATCGGCGTGACACGCGTCTGTCTTAGAAACAGACAAAACCAGAACGGCATAAGCAAAAATATTTTTTTTTTTTTTTTTTTTTTTTTTTTTTTTTTTTAAATGCGGCGGCATTTTGTTTCCCGTAGCAATGTTAGGTTACCGTAGGCGCCGTAGCAGTAGGTCAGGTCTGCTTATAGCTAACAAACTCCACATATGGGTGCAACTCTCCAAAATGAAAAAAACTGGCCCTGGCAGGGTACAGGGGCAGAGCTCTGTCGGACGATTCAGTGGGGGCAAGTTAAGAGAGAGATATAATGAGATAGACAGTCAGTAAAAAATGATAGATGGAGACAGTTTGAGTCAGATAAGCCTTAACAAATTATTACATTACCTTTGTAAACTTAAAACATAGAACAACGAGACTAAGTTCAAAACGCCCCAAATCGCTTGTGCGTCAATTTTTTGTTGTTGTATGTTGTATGAATTTAAAAAACAAGAAGTGAAGTTCAGTTTCTGGTCAAAATAAAAAATGCTGAAATCAGTTTAAAAATGAAAGAGTAGCACCCATGCTCTTATAAACAAAGTGAGAGTCTTGATATTTGGTGGTGCGCCTTACAATGTGATGCATCTTACAGTCGGTAAAATACGTCCATTGCCTCAACAGAGCAGTAGATATTTCTCACTGACCTTTCTTGGTAGATTCCTTCTTAACACCCTCCTTAGTCTCCTCCGTCTTCAAAGCGTCCGGGTTGTCGAGGTCAGGAAGTTCATCGGTTTCCATGGCAGGCTTGTCTTCGTCCTCGTCCACCACAATGGGCGCAACACTCTCCGCCTTCTCCTTGGATGAGCTCCCCTGTTCCTCACCCCCGGCGGGTTTCTTTTCCTCTGTGATCCTGAGCATACGCCACACAGATCCATTGAACGCATGTGTATTATTAACGATGCAAGTGTTTCAGAATTATTGTTCGAAAAGGGGTCTTGTTAACTCACTCGGACGAATGAGCCGGATCTGGCTCATGGTTTGCACAACCGTTTAGGATGAATGAGCCTGATCCGGCTCATAAGCGTTTTCAAGAGGTTTTTATTTCTGGCATGTAACCAGCTTTCAATTGCGACGTCATAACCTACTTTCAGTTTACTTTGACCTTGCCTCTCTTGAAATCAACCAATGATTGCAGACTTTACATTCATGTTTGGCTGTAGGGGGGGGTTCAAAAATTGGAATGTGAAATTTTCCTTCTTTCCATGTGTTAACCTGTTTTCATAATAAAGAGACAAAGACGAAGGTATGGAATCTGATATTTTACCATAAATTAGTGCACAGTGTTGTAATCTTTTTTTGGAAATATTGATGGGCCTAACTTCATAACTTGGTTTTGGTGATGTTTCCGAACCTAGTCAAATGCCAGTCCCCACAGAAACAAGGGGACTGCCAGTCTGAGTGAGTTAAAACAAAAAAACAAAGAAAGAACAAACGGTCATACACCAAAGACAAACCTTCCCCCACCACTTCCTCCCTTTTTAAAAAAATTAAGAAAGACTCTAAATGTTAAGTGTGCAACACACACACACACACATTTCACTACTCCCCATGGCCCCTCCTAATCCTCCGGACCACTTATTAGGCTTTGTATTGGAGGGGGATGTTGTTGTTGTTGTACATGGCTTAAAAGGACTCCACTCCAGGGATCATCCCAACAGCGAAGCACTTGAACACTAAGGTACAAATGCACCAGTAGGGATGAGAACATACGTGTGGACCGGTTTTGATTACCCCGCCACATGGCACTCCGACTGCGGAGGGCTAGAAATAGGGGGAATCACAATAGATGAAAGAGAATGAATAACACTGTCCTGATCACCGTGGTGTCTGCCGATTACTGGCGATGCCGTTAGCCGGCGACAAACATGTGGCTGCTCATATGACCGATCAGGTCGTGACGTAGGACCAAATTTTGTTCCAGCACAGAAAGAAGGTCACAAGCCACTGACTCGCATCAGTGAATTAGAACCGCCCTATCGGCCTGTCACCTGATGGGCCCGATGAGTCAGATTGATCGAGTTAGATGGTATGCAAAGAGGTGAAACTTCACGACCTAATCGAGTCACATGAGGCAGCCACAGAGTCTGTCGCGCCTTTAGGCAGCGTCGACCACTATAGTCACAGTATTCCTAAATACTAAACTATACTATCTATAGTGTACAAGTGCATGGGTGCTCCTGGGAAAATTTCAAAAATCTCAAGGGGTGACCCGGCAGAGTGCAGCGGGGCAGCGCACACATACACACACATTTACTGCTCTATTTCACCCTCTAGACTAGTAACAACGACTACATCCTTTGAATATAAGCAAATACGTTATATTGCCCTTTTATTGCTACAAGTTTGTGTGTGGTAGTGCATGTTTTATAAAAGCATAAAAAAATAATTTGTAGAGAAAAAATATGTAACACAAACTTCCAGACATATACCGTTATCCATTAATAAAATTTCGTTGTAGTAATCATAAACTGCCGATCCAAATTGGAAGAAGAGAGGGTGAGATTATAGAAAATAAGGATAGCAAAGAATGTCGGTGATGAGTTTCTTTTTGGTTTAAATGACCCAAAATATAGTCAACTTCGGAGAAGGTTTAATGCTAACAATAATATCGATCTTGTTACAATGTTTAATCTTTGCAATCAATTTGTTCCAAGCATAAAAGAAAACATTCAACCTAAATTGAGCAAATTCATAAAACAGGCTAAAATTGTTTAAAAATTCATTTCATGTGAATAATTCTAACAAAACATAAATTTGTTGTTTTGATTTAAATCTACTATGTGAAAGTTATTTCTAAAATCCTAAACAAGTGTTTAATTTCTTTTTACGTTTGATGTATGACCCAATGTATCATTTGATTTGTGTTCTATCCTCCCACCCCAATAGGGGTACAAGGATTAAAAAACTAACTTGAAACTTGTGTAGAAATCGTTGTTTTTCAATTCTCAAATCCGCGACGCTGGCTCAAGCCAATTCAAAAGATCCTGCAATTCAGGACATCCTGAAAGAAGAGCATCAATGGAAGTCCATATTGTACGGACTATAGGAGATACTTCTTTCCAGATGAGACCCCTGCGCCTTTTATAATATGACAATGATACAGTAAGACAATATAGATAACAAAAATTATGCGTAAAATAAAATAACATGGGACGCGCCTTATAATAAAGATGCGGCGCATAGTCCGTAAAATACGGTACTCAACATCTATCCATAATCAACTTTGGCGGAGTGGAGTTAATTAGAAGAGAGTAGTCCACCCTTTGTTCAATTTCGTTATACGATCCATAGTTTAGTGTACATAGATTAGTGTGCCTGGGGGGCTACCCAGTCTTTTGTACTGTATTTATTTTTGCTGATTTTTGTTCAGGCGTGAAAACAGATATGTGATTTTGTACTGGACACGACTTTGTTCAGAATAAAGAGAGCCTGGAAGAAGTCAATAGACGAAACGTCGGGGAAAATCAAGTCTAAGCTTGGTGGTTTTTTAGTCAGCTGTTTGAATGCCTCTATCATCGGCCACTGCAAGTAGGGTTACTAACGCCCTTGACGGCAAGAGTTAAGCCCTTGTTGATCAGTATCCAAAAGGGGCATTCACTATTGCAAAAGGCAGCCATTCAGTGGCCTAAAGTAGGGTTATTGGCGAGTTATGTCCTTGTTTGGTCATTACTCAACCATCTTCGCCCCCCCAACCAAGGGCATTCACTCTGGCAAAAGGTGTCTTTGCAGTGGCCCATAGGTGCATAGAATAAGCCTTGCTGTGCTAAAAGCGATATAGCGACAGATTAACATTAATCCTCCAAGTCGAAGTGTGGGCTGCCCACACGGTGGGCAATCAAAAACGGCAACACATGTAATGGTTCTTATCACCTAGCTGGTGCATTGTACATGGTGTTGCAAGTGCTTTGGCTGTTGGTGATCCCTGGAAGTCTTTAACCCGTTCACCACCAGCTATCTATTCAGCCAAAACACTACTATTTAACATAACTGGGTAGAGGGAAAAAAACGTATCGCTAGTATGTGATACTCCTCTGTGTCATGTTAATATAGGCCTATTCTGAATCTCCCCAAATTAAGAAATAGGGTCTTCAGATACGGAGGACAATTGTTTATCGTCTGTCCGGTCTGGAACAGACGGGGACACTAGAGAGATAAAGAGGGGGGGAAACGATCATGGAGGCAAAGACCCGGAGGCAGGGCAAGCACAAGGGAAAGACCCGATTTTTGTTATCAATATAGATTATAGCTAACTAACCAGATAACAGGCCCTCTCGCTCCCCTTGGACTGCTGGTCTTGGTTTCAGGACTTGAACAAACCCCGGGTGTAGCTGCGAATGGAATTCGGAACGAGCGGGCGTGGGAGCAACGCCACTGTACGGCCAGAAGATGGGACAGCACAAAAAAAAAAAAAAAAAAAAAGAAACAGGCCCTGATTGATGCCTTTAGTGACATGGCTGTTAAACCATTGTGGTGCATAAATGCGACATTGGCGGCGAAAGGGTTAATTCAGGGTATGACAACAGCATTACCATTCTTTGCTGTCGGTGGAGTGGCGCTTCAGAACCAGCTTGTGCAGGGGCTCGGGTCTGCTCTTCTCGCTCGGCTGATCGGGATCAGGGGAGTTCACCTTGGACCTCTTCCTGTAAGGAAATCTTTTATCGTCAAAGCTTTGATCATCCAAAATCCTCAAGTGATCGACTTGCCACCGTTTGTACAGCTCCGGATCTTTAATCGCTTTCAAATACCACCGTCTGGGGCAGTGGGGGGATGCCTCGTGCCTCCATACAGGGAGGTGGATGAACCCACCCTTCTCCATGAGTCTCTCCCCGTGGGGCTACTGGGGGGGGGGGGGGGGGGGCGGGCTCTTTCATAAAAATAATAGTTCCCCCACCTTTTGGAAGTTCTGTGCTGGTAAACTTCCTCTAATATGTCACTCTTTTTGACTCTGCCTTCTCACTTTGCTTACTGTCAATATACTATCGTTCTGAACTTATTGGTCCATTCTCCTGCCTTAAAAAAAAAATATCGTCCAAATAACTTTTCTCCTTTGCGCTCCTTTCAAATCGGAATGTGCCAGTTGTATGCTGCCGGGAGACCAGGTAAAACTGAAAACCGGACACATATTTGTACCTTACCCATTATGGCCATATGGCCTGGGCTCGGCAGCAGAAGAAGAAGAAAAACCCACAGATATAAGTACCTTGGACTGTGCGAAGCTTTGTTATTGTTAATATGGAATTGAAAAAACAAGTCTTATGAACTGTAATGTAAATGCCATATACATTCTGTTTTCTATATAACACTTGAGCTTTTATTGCTCTTCAGCAGGACTTTGAAATCTCTCTGAACCAAGATATGCTAATTCAGAATGATTATATAAACAAAATGGCATACTTTAGATTTACACACAGACACAGCGTATGTCCCTCATTAATAAAAAAAAAAAAGAATGGATTAATGCCATCGCTTCTTTTTTTTTTTGCGCTTCAAAGCTAAAAATACACTTGTCATTCTGGAATGAAGAAATACATATTTTTATACTGGAGTTTTCATTGTAAAACATTTGTATATTTGCAAAATGTATCTGTTATCTGAAGTGTAGTGGCACAGTGGTATCACGTTCGCCTTGTGTCAAGTAAGCCTGAGTTTGAACCTGGGTACCCAGGGATTTTTCATATCACTCTGCACTAGGCCTTGCGGTCATGAACGTGGAGGGAGTCTTTCGGAGAGGGATACACGAGGTCCTGTGTGACTCAGCACTTAGCACACGTCAAACCCGTGGCAACGAAAAAGTTGTCATTTGTCAAAATTTACTCCCCTCCCTTCCTTCATTCAAGTCACACAAAAATCGCATGCACAAAAACCCACAAAAAAAAAGGGCTGTGACGCACTCTTCCAGATCGGGAGCACCCGAATTTCCACAGAGACGCCTCGTGCTATAATGTACTAACCTAACCCAACAAGGTAAGAAATGCGCATTAAAAAAAAAAGCCTTTGCATTTCTGCACTTGTGAAGTAGACCTTACTCTCCAACTCTGACCTCCAGCCTCAAAATCACGCATACAACACACACACACAGCTTACATGAAAAGAAATGCTAAAATAAAAAATAAAATGGCAAAGCAAACATACCGTAACTTTCGGGTTTAAGGCGATATTTTTTTCTCAATTTCGACCTATGCGCCTCTAAACGAGGGCACCTTAGTGGGGGGTGGGGGCGAACAAAAAAAAATCTAATTCTTTTTTTTCTCTTTATTGTTTTTTTTCTTAGTGTGAAGAGAGGCAACGATTGTCGAGTTCAGTTACAGTCCTACTGTGAGTCAGACATCGAAAGTGGGGCTCACGAAGTCGGCCGATCACGACGGATACTCCCCATACCCACACTCAAGTTAAATGCTTCAAAATCCCTTATTACCGTCCGAGATACCGTCCAACAGAGCCATAACCCTTCATTGGATGCAAAAGCATCGTTGTATGCGATAAAAGCAATAATTCTTCTATCAATTTTGAGCGAAGAATTGTCCAAAAAAAACAAACAGGAAGCAGCTCAAAACGGAAGTTCGATTATTGAAAGGGGAGCAACTATCGTTTAGACAGCAGTAATGGCAGTCGTAAGCGTCTGACAGGACGTGTAGGGACTCACAGTTTGACTTTGTGAGGTGCCTTATAAAACAAGGCGCCTTTACTTTAATTGTTCAGATTTTAAAAAAATTGCCCTATTCGCCATTATACATAGCAGCGCCTAATGATCCAAAAAAAATACGCCGTAAATTCATTCCCCCCCCCCCCCCCCCCCACAAATGTCAAATCCTTTTGCGCGCCAATGTTGCATTCTGCACCACAATGATTTTAACACCCACATCCACTAATAGGCATCAATCAGGGCCTGTTACTGAAGACCCCATTTTCTTAATTTTTATTTTCTTGTGGGAGCGTAAGGATAGCCTTTTTTAAGCTGTCATCCAGGATTTTTTGTTTGTTCTCTACCTAGTTAAGCCATTAATGATATTTTTTGGGTTTTAACCCTGGACTGCCAGAGAGAAATTAAAGAACAAAAATCATTGGCAAATCAAGCATGAAAAAAAGAAACTGACTAGAGCCAAGCGGCCCAAAATGTCAGGGATATAACTCTCCTGACTGTAGAAACAAAGGTATCAGCATATCAGGGGTTATTTCCTCTTCATCTGATGACATCACAGATGATGAGTCAGCAGTACCTGATACGTGGTGGCAAGTCAAGGGGTTAAGAGGGGGAGAGAGAGAGAAAGAGAAAGGCAAAAGTCAAAACAGAGAGAGAGCGAAAGAGGAAAGCAAAAGCAAAAACAGCAGAGAGATAGAGAGAAGAAAAGAAATTTCCACTGTCGCTGGAGTGGAGCAGGCCCTGGTAGTAGTCGTGTCGTCGTTGTGGTCGTCCTCCTCGGCGTTGTCGTTGACGAGGTCGGTGGCTCCTCCACGTCGCTCTGTTACCCTCCTTCTGGACGCTCCACCACCTCGATGAAGTCCAGCTCGCCAGGTACTCGTCTCCGTACTGCTTGCATGTGCAGAACACACCAAACACACGGAGATTGATTTAACTGCTTGCCGTTCCTGACAAAAAACACCAAACACACGAGATTGATTTAACCTGCTTGCCATCCTGATAAAACACACCAACACACGAAGATGTAATTTAACTGCGTGCCGTCCTGATAAAACACATGAAGATTGATTTAACTATTGGCTGTCCTGACAAAACACACCAACGCAACAACATTGCTTTTAACCCTGATAAAACAACACCAACACACGAAGATGCTTTAACTGCTTGACTGGTCCTGACAAAAACACACAAACGTACCCCAACATGCTTTAACCCTGACAAAACACACCAACACACGAAGATTGATTTAACTGATGCTGGTCCTGACAAACACACCAAGCACCAACATTGCTGAACCTGACAAAACACACCAACACACGAAGATGATTTAACTGCTGCTGTCCTGACAAAAACACACCCAACGCAACACACATTGCTTTAACCCTGACAAAACAAACCAACACACGAAAAATGATTGATTTTAACTGCTTGCTGTCGGACAAAAAACACCAACGCACCAACATTGCTTAAACCTGACAAAACACACCAAAACACACGAAGATTTGATTTAACTGCTTGCTGTCCTGACAAAAACACAACGCACCAACATGCTTTAACCCTGACAAAAACACACCAACACAAGAAGATTGTTAACTGCTTGCTGCATCCCGACAAAACCACACCAACGCACCAACATTGCTTTAACCCTTTCCCCGCCAATGTCGTATTAATGCACCACAATGGTTTAACACAAAAGTCGCCAAAAGGCATCACACCAGAGGCCTGTTCATGTTATCTGAAGACCCTATTTCATTAAATTTGTGAGGTTAAGGATAGGCCAATTATTTGTACCATGTCACAGACCAATTCCCCATATTACACATAATATTGTGTCTCTACCAGCTAAGTTTCAATAAATGTTTTTGGTGAAAAATGGCTGGCGGCGAAAGGTTAACTCACGCCAGGTACTCGTCTCCGTACTGTTGCCGGTCCCTGACAAAACTACCGAAGATTGCTTTAAAGGCAAACGCACGATCAGTTCGGATCCAAAAAACGCTCTAAATTTTAAATGTCACAGCATTTCTTGATATACATAGCCACAGTCTGCAAATCTTTTCGCTATAAACCTACCTCATGTCACATCTTCAAGATAAAATGAACACTCATACTTTGTTCTGTTTTTAAATCACTCTGTGTTGCCGCAGATCTAGATCAGGATGAACTGGGCATTGTCTCACGGAACGCGACTTCTGTGATATCCAAAATCCTTGCTACTTTCGTTTTAGTTGCTTGGGCATTGGTTTTCCAAATTAAGATGTTTCTGCTATTGTTCGAGTGTTGGTCAGTATGGCTAGACTAGATGAGCACTTATACTTTTTTTTTCTTTCTAAAATACACTCTAGTGTTGCCGCAGATCTAGAGCAGGAATCAACTGGGCATTAGTCTAACGGAATGTGACCTTGCAATATCCCAAAAATCCTTGGACCAGCTGTCCAGGGGAGGGGGGAGGGGGCGTTATGAATAAAGTTATTGTTACTGACAGGAATTTGCTTTTACTTACTTAATCGTTAGCACCCAATGTCAGTTAGAAGTTGACCAGCGTAGATGCAGATGAATCCACCTTTGGGGATGGCGTTCAGCAACGTAGACCCAACCTCTGTGAAAAAACATATACAAGTTAGTCATTACTGATAGATGAGACGAGAGAGAAGTGGCCGATGAGAGAGAGGAGGAGAAGGCAGAGGAGGGAGAGATTGAGAGAGAGAGAGAGACGAGAGAGATAGAGGAGACTGTGTTGTTGTGTGTGTGTGTGCCTGTTTCAAAGTGTGTGTGTGTGTGTGTTGCAAGAAGATTGAAGAGGATAGATCCTCGATGAGAGAGAGAGGAGACAG
Source organism: Phymorhynchus buccinoides (assembly GCA_017654935.2). Taxonomy (NCBI): domain Eukaryota; kingdom Metazoa; phylum Mollusca; class Gastropoda; order Neogastropoda; family Raphitomidae; genus Phymorhynchus; species Phymorhynchus buccinoides. Next base: position 6,769,434 of record JAGGCT020000035.1, read on the forward strand.
ACTGGAGAGATGAGAGAGAGAGAGATGAGAATGCGAGAAGAGAGAGAGAGAGAGAGAGAGAGAGAGAACAACAAGGAGAACAATAGTTTAAGATATATAGGCCAAAGTATATAAGATCATAAGCATATCAAAATATTGGTCACGTTTTTGCACGACAACGACACACCACCAACTTCTCTCTTCTCTCTCACAACAACACACAAATGTCAAGGTAATCACTTCCGTCTAATATCACGAGAAGTGGATAGACAGTAAATGAAAGACACACCACACACACACACACACAAACACCGCTCTCACACCTCATCTCTCTCTCCTTCTCTCTTTCTTTCTACTCCCTGATGCCAACATATTGCTCACTCACACAACACCATGTCACAACACATCACACCACATCCACCTCACCGTTTTTCAGTCTTGAAGACCTGCAGTCGACAGATGAGGCCGTTCGCGCCACGAGATTTCTGCACCGCTGCGCAGCTACATCGAGAATTGCACTCCAAACCCTGCCCAAGAGGAAAAACAACTTGCAAAATCATCCACTGTTGTCAAAGTCGTCAATTAACATACCAACCTGTTTACCCATATTTTGCAAATTTGCAATTTCTAGAAAAAAACAAGTAATTTAAAAATTAAAAATGTAATCCAATGCCACGGTTGATTCTTTTTCTTCACAAAAAACCCGATTAACAAGAAACACTATTGCAATTCATAATTATATGCCAAGCAATAGTGCATGGGAGACCTTAAAAACCATTTTTTAAACCATGTATTTGCCTTTCTTTGGTGTCTTTCCATCGGATTTTGGATCATTTTGACTAGAACTCTACCACACAGTCCCTTTTGATGCCATCTTGAAACAGAATGAAAAGAAAGTGGGGGATGCGCGTTGTATGCGGAACGGAGTGATTTTTCACAGCATGTTTCAAAAGAATCGCTTTCCGACGCAACTGTAGTGGTGTTGTTGTTCCAAATCGTCGTAATTATCGTAATTTGACTTTTGTTCCAACAATTACGGCAAAATCGTAAGGTTAAAAGGTCTGATATAGAAAGTCATAATATTTTACCTTCTGTCATTGGAAGAAATCTATCGGTGGTTAAAAAAAATTGGAAAGAAAAAAAAGGAGAAATGTGCTCTGAAATCCACATGACATACCGCACGATTCAGAAAAGGAAATGTTGACAGCAATGCAGTCTGTCAGAAGTCAGGGCACCCTTGGAGGGTTTTCAACTCACGCTGGCTCCACGACAAAAAGCCTCTCATCTGCCACTCTCTTTGACTCTGCCTTTTCCTTTGCTTGAGTCATCTACTATCTTTCCGGCCTTACCGGTCCATTCTCCCTGGCACTTTTTTTTCTCCCTCACGAAGCACTTCAAAAAACATTTCATCCAGCGAAGTTCGGACTTGCTGGGCCTAAACTGTTTCTTAGTTAGGCGCCATATGGCAGCATGATGCATCTGGTCATAATCGACAGGAAACTGTCTAGCGATCAGAAGAAGAAGAAGAAGAAGAAGAAGAAGAAGAAAGAAGAAGAAGGAGTTACAAACGCCAGCGGTCCTCAAATCCTTTTTCCCCACCTGAGAGAGTGGGGATGTACCTTGGGCAAGCATCTCGCTCTCTGAAATAAACAAAATCCTAAGCCCAGTCATCAGATGTAGCAGCTGGCCCCCTGTATCTGGCAGTCATAGTCGGAAATTTGGCAGACTAGCATACAGTCAGGTAGCATGGGTTGTGTCTTGATGTTGTGGTGTGTGGTTGTCGCTTGTTGTCATTACCCTCGGGCTTATAAGACTCAGGGATTCATCCCCAACAGCCGAAGCACTTGAACACTATTGTACAAAATGCACCAGCTAGATGAGAAACATTAAGTGTGTGACTGGTTTTGATACCCGCCACTGGGCAGACCACACTCCGACCTTCAGAGATTTGGACTGATGATGTTATGCAGGAGCTAGACACTTCCTATCAGCTTTTTTTAATCTGATTTCAGGGAGCATAGCCCGAGCATACTGTCAGCAAGTGCATGAACGGCAAACGATGAAAGGAAAAAGACTATCCGTGAAAAACAATGGACTATAAGGCGCACCTGTATATAAAGCCGCCATCTTTGTAATGACATAATATTGGTATTTTTCACATATAAGCCGCAGCAGATATATAAGCCGCAGAGAAAATGATTTCAAGCAAAAAAAGCTGACAAAGTTAAAACAGAAAAGCAGTTACATTTGCCAACCTATGGGCTCTGAAAGCAACCACAAACCATAGTAAATTCTGCCAGATACAAACATGTCAGCAGTTCAAGATCTAGAAACTCTTTATTAACATGGGATTTGAGAAGTCCTTCAGATGTCACAAAACCAGTTATTGATAGCTGCAATGAAGCTAAAGAAGAGGCTGAAATGTGTAGTGCGAAACCACTACAAAACACTGAAAACAAGATAAAATTGGATAATCCACATACAAGCAGCATCAGTATATAAGCTGCATGGACAAGTAAGGGGAAAATGTAGCGAGCTTTATAGTCGGCATTTTACGGTACTGACCGGTGAAGATGGTTCCTTGAGGCGGCGGTGGTGGTACCCAGCGATGGGTCTCTCTCCACGATCCACGTCGTGTTCCGATCGGTCAGCTGCTGGCACGCACACTTGGACGGTCCTGGAACCACCCAATGGTCTTTCATCAGTTCCTCAAAACGTAATCCCTCCACCCTCCCCCCCCACAGTCAGGGAAATACATAGGGGGTGGCGGAGGGGGTAGGGAATTAGTTTTGAGGCAACTGATGAAGAACACATTGTGGTGTTCCAGGACCGGTCCAGTGTGCGTGCAGCAGTTCTGACCATCGAGAACACGACGTTGGATCGGGGAGAGAGACCCTAGCGCTGTGTGGTAAACCACCGCCGCCCAAGGAACCCATCTTCACCAGGGTCTAGTACCGTTAAAATGCCGACTATAAGCCGCTACTTTCATCCTTAAACTTGGTCCATGCAGCATTATATACTGATGCCGGTTGGATGTGGGATTATTCCACTTTATGCTTTTCAGTGTTGGGAGTGTTCCAGACACATTTCAGCCTCTTCTTTAGCTTCATTGCAGCTAATCAAAACTGGTTTTGACCACTGAAAAAAGATTCCATCCCTGTTAAGAGATTCTAGATCTTGAAAATGATCATGTGTACTGGCATAATGTATATGTTTGTGTTTGACTTTCAGCACATAGGTTGGCAAAATGTACTGCTTTTACTGTTTTTAACTTTGTCACTTTTTTGCGTGAATCATTTTTCTCTGACGGCTTATATACTGCTTGCGGCTTATATGTGAATAAATACTAATATATGTCAATTAAAAAGATGCGGCTTTATATACAGGTGCGCCTTATAGTCAATTGTTTTACGGAGTCTTTTCCTTCACGTTTGCCTTTCATGCAAGTGGCTGAAAGTAGCTCAGGCATTGCTCTGACAAAGCAGGATTTTTAAAAAGCGATAGGAAGTGTCCTAGCTCCTGCATAAACAGCATCAGTCCAAAACCTCTGAGTCGGAGTGTGGCTGCCCAGTGGGCGGGTAATCAAAACACCATCAACACGTAAGTTCTCATCCCTAGCTGGTGCATTTGTACAATTAGGGTTTCAAGAGTGCTCTTCGGCTGTTGGTGATGATCCCTGGAGTCTTTAAGCCAGGGTATGACAACAAACGACAAACACCACCACATGCAAGACACAACCCATCTTAACGTGACTGTAGCTAGTCTGCATTTCCGGACTATGACTGCCAGATAGCAGAGGGGCCAGCTTGCTAATATGGATGAGCTGGGCTAGGATTGTTTAGCAGAGAGCGGAGATGCCTGCCCAAGGTACATCCCCACTCTCTCGGTGGAAAAAGGATTTGAAGGACCGTGGGCGTGGTAAGCTCCTTCTTCTTCTTCTTCTTCTTATTTTCTTCTCTTCTTCTTCGATCGCTGACAGTTTCCTGTCGATATGGCACAGATGCATCATGCTGCCATTATTCGCCTAACTAAGAAACAGTTAGGGCCCAGCAAGGCCGATTCGGCTAGGAGGAAATGTTTTTGAAAGTGCTTCGTGAAAAAAGGCAGGAAATAGGACCGTACGGCAGAAAGATAGTAGATGACAGCAAGCAAAGGGAAAAGGCCGAGTCAAAGAGAGTGGCAGGAATGAGAGGCTTTGTCGTGATGGATGGATCCAGCGGTGAGTGCAACCCTCCAAGGGTGCCCATGACTTCTGACAGAGCATTGCTGGTTAAACATTTCCTCTGAATGTGTCGGAGGTCATGTGGATTTCAGAGCACATTTCTCTTTTTTTCTTCAATTTTTTTTTACCAAAGATAGAAGTTCTGTCCAAGGACAGAAGGTTAAAATATATGACATTTCTATATCAGACGTGTTAAACCTTTACGATTTGCCGTAATGTTTGCCGAACAAAAGTCAAATTACGATAATTACGGACGATTGTGAGAACAACAACACCACTACAGGTGCGTTTCGGCAAGCGATGCTTTTGAAACAATGCGCCGTTGAAAAATCACTCGGTTCCCAGCATACAACGGCGCCATCAATTCGTTTCATTCTGTGTCAAAGATGGCATCAAAGGGAACACATGGTGAGAGGGTTCTAGGTCAGGGGACAATAAGCCGAAGAGAAAAGACACCAAAAGAAAAGGCAAAATATAAGGTTTAAAAAATGTGTTTTTAAAGGTCCCCCAGGGCACTACTGCTTGCATACAAGTATGTAATGAGAAAATAGTGGTCGTGTTTAAGCGGGTTTTTGTGAAGAAAGAGAATCAGCCGCGCAGTGGATTACAGGATTTTTTAATTTCACCAATTACTACTTTTTATTTTCAGAAATTGCAACAATTGGCTATATAATATGGGGGTAAACAGGTATGGTATGTTATTGACGACTGTTTTGTGACTACAGGGATGATGTTGCAAGGGTGGGTGTGCTCTGTGCATCTATTGGGCCGGGGGTGGGATTTTTTTATGTTTTTAGGTTTGTGCAATTCTCGATGTAGCTGCGACCAGCGGTGCAGAAATCGCGTGGCGCAGAACGGCCTCAGCTGTCGATTGCAGGTGTTCAAGACGGAAAAACGGTGAGGGAATGTGATGTGATGTGTTGTGACATGGTGTGTGTGAGTGAGCAGTATGTTGGCTAGGGAAGTACGAAAGAAAGAGAGAAGGAAGAGAGGAGATGAGTCGTGAAGAGGTGTGTTTGTGTGTGTGTTGTTGTTGTTGTGTGCTTTCATTTAATGTCTATCCACTTCTCGTGACATTAGGACGGATAAAGTGAATACTGACATGTGTGAGTGTGTGTGTGTGAGAGGAGAGAGAGAGAAGTGTGGTTCGGTGTTTGTCGTTATGTCGTGCAAAAACGTGCCCAAATTTTGATATGCTTAGGGTATCAGGACTTTTGGCATAGATATTAAAAAACTAATTGTTCTCTTGTGTTCTCTCTATCGCTATGCTCTCTCTCTCTCTCTCTCTCTCTCCTCTTATCTCTCTCTCCTCCCTCTCTCTATTATCTCCTCTCTCTCTCTCTTGCACAACCACACAACACACACACTCTTGAAACATGCACCCACCCATACCACCACAACACACTATCTCTCTCTCTCTCTCTCTATCTCTCCTACTCACTCTCTCTCTCTCTCTCTATCTCCTCTCTCTCTATCAGCAGTCATGACATCTACACTGTATCACTAATGTGTTCACAGAGGTGGGGTCTACGTTGCTCTGAAACGCATGCCCCAAAGGTGGATTCATCTGCATCTACGCTGGTAACTTCTAACGACATGGGTGGCAAGATGTAAGTTTAAAAACAATATTCACCTGGTCAGTTACATTAAATTATTCATAAAGACCCACAAACTGTCTCCCACCTCAACCTGTGGACAGTAGGCCAAGGAATTTTGGGATATAACTTTGCAGGTCACATTCCCGTGAGACTAATGCTCAGTTGATCCCTGGCTCTAGATCTGCTGGGTGCAAAACATAGAGTGATTTAGAAAGAAAAAAAAAGTATAAGTAGATCAATCTATTCTAGCCATACTGACCAACAATCGAAAAACAATAGCAGAAACATCTGTAATTCTGGAAAACCCACAATGCCCAAGCAAACATAAAACACGAAAGTAAGCAAGGCATTTTGGCCATATCACAGAAGCGCGTTCCGTGAGATAATGCCAGTTCATCATGTGTGACTCTTAAGATCTGCGGCAACACGAGAGTGATTAAAAAACACAAAACAAAGTATGAGTGTTCATGTTATCTTGAAGAATTGACATATGAAAGGCAGGTTTATAGCGTAAGAGTTGCACAGACTGTGGCTATGTATATGCAAAGAAATGCTTGTGACATTTTTTTAGAGCGTTTTGATCCGAACTGAGCGTGCTGTTTGCCCTTTAAAGCAATCTTCGCTTATGTGTTGTCAGGACGGCAAACAGTACGGAGACGAGTAACTGTGGCGTGAGTTAACCCTTCGCGCAGCCATTTTTCAACCAAAAAACATTTATTGAAAACTAGCGGGTAGAGACACAATAGTATGTGTAATCATTGGGAATCTGGTCATGTGGGAAATGTACAAAATTGGGGCCTATCCTTAACTCACAAATTTAAGAAAAATAGTAGGGTCTTCAGATAACATGACAGGCCCTGGTTGATGCCTTTTGGAGAACTTGGGGTTAACACATTGTGTGCATAAATACGACATTGGCGGGGAAAGGGTTAAGCAATGTTTGGTGACGTTGGTTCTGTGTTTTTTTGTCTCAGGACAGAAGCAGTTAAAATTCAATCTTCGTGTTGTTGGTGTGTTTGTCAGGGTTAAAGCAATGTTGGTGCTGTGGTGTGTTTGTCAGCCCGGACAGCAAGCAGGTAAACAATCGTTCAGTGTGTTGGTGTGTTTGTCAGGGTTTCGTCCATTAAAGGCAAGGGATTGGTGCGTGGTGGTCAATTTGTCAGCGACAGCCAAGCAGTAAATCAATCTTAGTGTGTTGGTGTAGTTTTGTCAGGTGTTAAAGAAATTGTTGGTGCGTGGTGTGTTTTGTCATGGACAGCAAGCAGTTAAAATCAATCTTCGTTTCTGTGTGGTGTGTTTTGTCCGGGTTAAAGCAATGTTTGTGTGCGTCGGTGTGTCTTTGTCAGGTACAAGCAAGCAGTAAATCTAGTTTCGTGTGTTGGGTTCGCGTGTTTTGGTCAGGGTTAAAGCAATGTTGGTACGTTGGTGTGTTATTGTTCAGGACAAGCAAGCAGTTGTAAACCATCAAATCTTAAGTGTGGTTGGTGTGTTTATTTTTCAGGACAGCAAGCAGTTAAATCAATCTCCGTGTGTTGGTGTGTTTTGTCAGGACAGCAAGCAGTTAAATCAATCTCCGTGTGTTGGTGTGTTTTGTCAGGACAGCAAGCAGTTAAATCAATCTTTGTGTGTTGGTGTGTTTTATCAGGATGGCAAGCAGTTAAATCAATCTCCGTGTGTTGGTGTGTTTTGTCAGGACAGCAAGCAGTTAAATCAATCTCCGTGTGTTGGTGTGTTCTGTCAGGATGGCAAGCAGTACGGAGACGAGTACCTGGCGGAGCTGGACTTCATCGAGGTGGTGGAGCGTCAGAAGGAGGGGTACGAGAGTGACGTGGAGGAGCCCACCGACATCGTCAACGACAACGCCGAGGAGGACGACCACAACGACGACGACGACTACGACCAGGGCCTGGCCCACTCCAGCGACAGGTAGAAATTTCTTTTTCTTCTCTCTATCTCTCTCTGTTTTGACTTTTGCTTTCTCTTTCTCTCTCTCTATGTTTTACTTTTTGCATTCTCTTTCTATCACTCTCCCCCTCGTAACCCCTCTTGATTGCGCACCAACCCGTATCAGGTGACTGATAATGATCTGTTGGATCTCATCAGATGAAGGGGTTAAACCTGCTATGCTGGCTTTTTGCTTTATAACAGTCAAGAGGGTTATATCCCCAGATCATTTTGCCAGATTGGCTCTATCAGGGTTTTTTTTCATGTCATGATTTGCCCAATTTTTTTTTCATTAATTTTCTCTGGCAGTCAAGGGGTTAAAAACCCAAAAAATATCATTAAACTTAACTAGGTAGAGAACAAATAAAAAAATCCGGGATGACATGCTTAAAAAAAAAGGCATATCCTTAACCTCCCAAAATTAAGAAAATGGGGGTCTGCATTAAACAGTGCCCTGATATTTGATGCCTTTTATTGACGTGGGTGTTGTTAAATCACTGTGGTGCTAAAAATGCGACTTTGGCGGTAAAAAGGATTTGATCATTTTGGAAATGAATTTACCGTATTTTTTGGATCATTAGGCACTGCTGTGCATAAGGCGAATAGGGCAATTTTTAAGAAAAATCTGAAAAAAATTAAAGTAAAAAGCGCCCTCATTTATAGGGCGATACACACCTCACAAAACAAAGTCAAACTTTGATGCCCATACGCGTCCTGTAAAAGCTTACCGACCGCCATTACTGCTGTCATAAACGAGGAGTTGGCTTCCCCTTTCAAATAATCGAACTTCCCGTTTGAGCTGCTTCCTGTTGTTGTGTTTGGACAATTCTTCGCGAGAAACTGATAGAACTATGGCATTTTAAGCTCTACAACGATGCTTTTTGCATCCAATGAAGGGCTATGACATCTGTTGGACGGTATCTCGGACGATAATAGGAATTTTGAAGCATTTTAACGTGAGTATTCGTCATATCAGCAACTCGTGACCACTATTAATATCTGACTCACAGTAGACTGTACCGAACTCGGCAATCGTTACCTCTCTTCTCACGATTTTGTTCACTAATAGGGCGCCCTCGTTTATAAGGCGCATAGGTCAAAATTGGAGGAAAAAAAATATCGCCTTATAACCCGAAAATTACTGTATGTTGCTTGCCACATTTATATTTTCTTTTAGCATTTTTCTTTTCATGTAAGCTGTGTGTGTGTGTGTGGGGCAGTGATTTTGAGGCTGGAGGTTCAGAGGTTGGAGAGTAAGGTCTACGCTACAAGGTCAGAAATTGCAAAGTGATTTTTTTTTAATGCGCATTTCTTTACCATGTCTGGGTTAGGTTAGTTTACATTATAGTCACAGAGGCGTCTTCTGTGAAATTCGGGTTGCTCCCAACAGGAGGGTGGTCACAGCCATTGTTTTTTGGGGGGTTTTGCATGCGCTTTTTGTGTGACTGATAGGAAGGAAGGGGAGGGTGGTAAATTTTTACCAAAAATGACAACTTTTTATTTGCCACTGGGATGAACGTGGGGGGAAGTGCATGAGCACACGGGATCTCAGTTTTATCGTCCCATCCAAAGGACTCCACGTTCAGGACCGTTAAGACTTAGTGCAGAGTGATAGGGGGAAAAAAATCCCTTGTACCCAGGTTCAAACTCGGGTTTACATGACACGAAGCAAACGTGCTACCACTGTGCCACTACACTTCAGATACCAGATACATTTTGCAAATATACAAATGTTTTACAATAAAAACTCCAGTATAAAATCATAAAAATATGTATTTCTTCATTCCAGAATGACAAGTGTATTTTTAGCTTTGAAGCCCCCCCACCCAAAAAAAAAAAATCACGTGATGGCATTAATTAAAAGCAGTACACTGTGTCTGTGTGTAAATCTAAAGTATGCCATTTTGTTTATATAATCATTCTGAATTGGCATATCTTGGCTCAGAGAGATTTCAAAGTCCTGCTGAAGAGCAATAAAAGCTCAAGTGTTATATAGAAAACAGAATGTATATGGCATTTACATTACAGTTCATAAGACTTGTTTTTTCAATTCCATATTAACAATAACAAAGCTTCGCCAGTCCAAAGGGTACTTATATGGTGGGTTTTTTTTTCTCTTATTCTGCGATCCCAGGCCATATGGCCATAATGGGTAAGGTACATAGTGACGGTTTTCAGTTTTCCCTGGTCTCCCGGCAGCATACAACTGGCACATTCCGATTGGAAAGGAGCTCAAAGGAGGAAAAGTGTATTGGGAAGATTTTGTTGAAAAAAAGGCAGGAGAATGGGCCAATACGTCAGAAAGATAGTAGATGACAGTAAGCAAAGGGAAGAGGCAGAGTCAACGAGGGGCACATTAGAAGGAAGTTACAAGCACATAACTTCCAGAAGGTGGGGGAACTATTTTTATGAAAAGGCCCCCCCCCCCCCCCACCCCCCCCGTCTCCCCACAGGGAGAGACTCTTGGAGGGGGCTTGGGGTAGTTCCAGATCCCTGTATGGAGGCACGATGGGCATCCCACCCACTGCCCCAACGGGGGGTTTGAAGCGATTAAAGATTCCGGAGCTGTAACAAACGGTGGCAAGCGATCACTTGAGGATGTTGGATGATCAAAGCTTTGACGATAAAAGATTTCCATTACAGGAAGAGGTCCAAGGTGACTCCCCTGAGCACGATCAGCCCTGAGCGAGATAGAGCAGACCCGAGCCCCTGCACAAGCGGTTCTGAAAGCGCACTCCACCGACTAGCAAAGAATGGTAATGCTGTTGTAATTTTTTTTTACCCGGAATGAACCCTTTCGCCGCCAATGTCGCATTTATGACAACCACAATGGTTAACACCCATGTCCACTAAAAGGCATCAAATAAGGGCCGGTTATCTTTTTTTTTTTTTTTTTTTGGTGCTTGTCTGTCCATTCTGGGCTGTACCAGTGCGTTGCTCCCACGCCGCTCGTTCCGAATTCCAATTCGCAGCTGACACCCGGGTTGTTCAAGCGCAGAAAACAAGAACAGCAGTCCAAGGGGAGCGAGAGGGCCTCGTTATCTGAAGTTTAGTTAGAGATAATCTATATTGATAACAAAAACGGGTCTTTACTGGTGGTTGCAATGCTCCGGGCTTTTGCCTCCCATGATCGTTCCCACCATATTTATATCTACTAGTGATGTCCCTGTCTGTTCCAGGACCGTGGCAAGGACGATAAACAGATTTCCCATCCGGTATCATGAAGACACTATTTTCTAATTTGGGGAGAGATAAGAATAGAGCCTCATAGTTAACATGACACAAGAGGAGTTCCCAATATAGCGGATACGTTTTTTTTCTCTACCCAGTATGTTAAATAGATCTTTTTGGCTGAAAAATAGCTGGTGGTGAAAGGGTTAAAGACTCCAGGATCACCCCGACAGCCAAAGGCACTTGAACACATGGTACAAATGCACAGCTAGGGAGGAGAAACATTACATGTGTTGCAGTTTTTGATTGCCCACCGTGTGGGCAGCCACACTTCGGACTTTGGAGGATCATGTTAATCTGTCGCATATGTCGCTTTTAGCACAGCAAGGCTTATCTATGCACTATGCCGGACACTGAAGAACACCTTTTTGCAAGACTGTGAATGCCTTGGGGGTGGGGGAAGATGGTTGAGTACTGACAAACACGACATAACTCGCCAATAAACCCTACTTGAGCGCCACTGAATGGCTGCCTTTTGCAATATTGAATGCCCTTTGGAATACTGATCAACAAGGGCTTAACTCTTGCGTCCAAGGGCGTTAGGAACCCTACTTGCAGTGGCCGATAGAGAGAGCATTCAAACGCTGACCGAAAAAACCACCAAGCTTTAGCTTGATTTCCCCGACGTTTCGTCGATTGACTTCTTCAGGTCTCTCTTTATCTAACAAGCGTGTCCAGTACAAAATCACAATCTGTTTTCACCGCCTGAACAAAACTCACCAAAAATAAATACAAGTAAATAAGCTGGGTAGCCACAGGCAACACGAATCTAGGTTAAACTAAAACTATGATAGTATAACGAAATTGAACAAAGGTGAAATACTCTCTTTCTAATTACTCCCTCCGCCAAGTGATTATGGATAATAGCGTATAGTAACCGTATTTACGGACTATGCGCCGCAGCTTATATAAGGCGCGTCCCCAAATTTTACGATAAATTTTTGTTACTATTATAGGTCCTTTACTGTATCATTAGTCATATTATAAGGCGCAGGGGTCTCAGTCTGGGGAAAAGAAGTATCGCCTTATAGTCCGTTAAAATATGGTACTTACATGGAGATCCTTCGTTCAGAAGGTCATGAATTGCAGGATTTTTGAATTGCCTTGAGCCAGCGTCGCCGGAATATGAGAATTGAAAAAACAACGCATTTTCTTACACAAAGTTTCAAGTTTAGTTTAATCCTTTTACCCCTATTGGGTGGTGGAGGATAGAACACAAATCAAAAATGATACTTAGGGTCATTATCATCAAACCGATTAAAAAGAAATGAATACACTTGTTTAGACTTTAGTAGAAATAACGCGTACATAGTCATTTAAATCAAAACAACAAATGTATGTTTTAGAATTATTACATGAAATGAATTTAAACAATTTTAGCCTGTTTTATGAATTTGTCAATTTAGGTTGTGTTTTCTTGTTAGCTTGGAACAAAATTGAATGCAAAGATTAAACATTGAAAACAAGATCGATATCTTGTTAGCAGTAAACATTCTCGAAGTTGACTAAATTTTGGGCATTGTAAAACAAAAGAAACTCATCACCGACATTCTTTGCATATTCTACTTCTATAATCTCACCCTCTTTCTTCAATTTGGATCGGCCAGTTTATGATTACTACAAACAAAATTTTTATTAATGGATAATATGTATATGTCTGGAAGTTGTGATACTCTTCATAATTTTTCTCTACAAAATTATTTTTTTATGCCTTTATAAAACATGCACTAAACACACAAAACTTGTACAATAAAAAGGGCATATATAAGTATTTGCTATATTCAAAGGAATGTAGTCCTTGTACTAGTCTAGATGGGTGAAAAGAGAGAGAAGTAATGTGTGTGTATGGTGCGCTGCCCCTGCACTTCTGCCGGGTCACACCCCCTTGCAGGATTTTGAAATTTCCCAGGAGCACCCATGCACGTGATACACTATAGTAGTATAGTTTAGTATTAGAAATACTGTGAAATAGTGCAGCTCGAACGCTGCCTAAAGGCGGCGCAGCTATGTTGCTGCCTTATGTGACTCGATTAGGTCGTGACGTTTCCACCTCATTTGCCTACCATCTACTCGTCAATCTGACTCAGTCGGGCCCAGTCAGGTGACAGGCCGAATAGGGCCGGGTTTCTAAATTTCACTGATCGAAGTCAGGTGGACTTGTGAACTCTTCTGGCTGGAAAAAAATTTGGTCTACGTCACGACCTGATCGGTCATATGAGGCAGGCAACATAGTTGTAGCCGGCTTAACAGGCATCCCAGTTTATCGCAGACACCACGGGGGATCAGGGACCGTGTTATTCAGTCTCTTCTTATATTTATATATTTCTAGCCCTTCCGAAGTCGGAGTGCCCAGTGGCGGGGTAATCAAAACCGGTCACAAACGTAATGTTGCATACTAGCTGGTGCATTTGTACCTTAGTGTCAAGTGCTTCGGCCTTTGGGGATGGAGCCCTGGAGTGGAGTCTTTAAGCCAGGGTACAACAACAACAACAACCCTCCAATTACAAAGCCTAATAAGTGGTAGGAGGATTAGTGAGGTGCATGGGAAGTAGTGGAAAGTGTTTGGTGTTGTGTGTGCACACATTACATTTAGAGTTCTTCTTAGTTTTTTTAAAAAAGGGATGGAAGTGGTGGAAGGTTTCTTTGTGTAGGAGGACCGTTTGTTCATTTCTTTGTTTTTTGTTTTTAACTTCATCTCAGACTGGCAGTCCCCTTGTTATGTGGGGACTGCGCCTGGGCATTTGACATAGGTTCGGAAAACAATCCACCAAAACCAAGTTATGAAGTTAGGCATCAATATTTCCAAAAAGATTAGCAAACACTGTGCACTAATTTATCGTAAAATATCAGATTCCATACTTCGTCATTTGTCTTCTTATTTAATGAAAACAGGTACACATAGAAGAAGGAAATTTCAAATTCCAATTTGAACCCCCCATACAGCCAAACATGAATGTAAAGTCTGCAACTCATGGGTGATTCAAGAGAGGCAAGGTCAAAGCAAAAACTGAAAGTAGGCTATGACGTAATGCTGAAAGCTGGTTACATGCCAGAAATCAAAACCTCTTGAAAACGCTTATGAGCCGGTATCAGGCCATTCGTCCTAAACGGTGTGCAAGCCATGAGCCGGAATCCGGCCTTCATCGATCCGAGTGACGTTAACAAGACCACTTTTGCGAAACAACTAATACTGAAACACTTGCATCGTTTAATAATCCACATGCGTTAAATTGGATCTGTGGGAATATGAACAGGGAACACAGAGGAAAAGAAACCCGACGGGGGTGAGGAAACACGGGAGCTCATCCAAGGAGAAGGCCGTGACGAGAGTGGCGCCCATTGTGCGTGGACGAGGCACGAAGACCAAGCCTGCCATGGAAACCGATGAACTTCCTGACCTCGACAACCCGGACGCTTTGGAAGACGGAGGAGACTAAGGGGTGTTAGGAAGGGAATCTACCAAGAAAGGTCAGTGAGAAATATCTCTGCTCTGTTGATGGCAATGGAGTATTTTACCGACTGTAAGATGCATACATTGTAAGTGGCGACCACAAATATCAAGACTCTCACTTTGTATAAGAGCATGGGTGCTACTCTTTCATTTTTTACCTGATTTCATTCATTTTTTATTTTGACCAGAAAACTGAACACTTCAGTTGTTGTTTTTAAGTTCAACAACAACACAACAAAATGACCACAAGCGATTTTGGGCGTTTGAACTTGTTGTTCTCATCTTAGCCAAGGTTTATAAAAGGCAAGTAATAATTTAAGTGCAAGCTATCAGCTCGAACCACATAGTCTACATCTATTCATTCAACGAGTCTGTCTATGTTATCTCTTTTTAGCTTGACCCCCTGGAATCGTCCGAAGGGGCTCTGCCCCGGAACCCTGAGACCCTTTCAGGTTTGTTTTCATTTTGGAGTTTGCACCCATGTAGGAGTTTGTGACTATAGCCAGAACCGCTACGGCTACGGACAGCTACGGCAACCTTAACATGCTACGGAGAAAACAAAATGACAGCCCATTTATTTTTATGCTTATGCCGTTCCTGGTTTTTGTCGTTTTCTAAGAGCAGAAGCCGTGTCACGCGCGAAACTGTACTTCCCCCGTTTTTGTCAAATGATATTGCGCACATGCGGTTCTTATTACTTTCTCTGGAGAAAAAAAAATAGTCCGGACTCCAGCAGCAGGATCGATTCGGGAGATGTTTCAAACGAAGACAAACCGAACCCAAAACCACTAAAACGAAATCATCTGCCATACACATCTTGTTCTAAGAAAAAAACATTCGGCCTGCACGCAACAAAAGAGCGTTTTGAAAATAGCGTACACACGGAGGAGATTGGCCCTTGAATCGTCAGAAGTCGACTCGGGGGGAACCCATGCTCACTCAGTCACTGCCAGTGCAACCTCTGCCATGCGACTTCTCTGTGGTAGGATACGATTGCCGTTCAACACGCAATGGCGAAAACAAAGCAGTGCGTTTCGGATCAGGAAGAGAACAAATCGATTCCGTATCGTTTGTGGAGGCTACGGAAAAAATTTGCCATGCTACTGAAATTGATGGCGGGTTACTGATTGGGAAAATTCCAAGTAGGCAGGTCTGCTATAGCATAGTCATACAAGGCGCCACAGTCTCAGTTGGGTAACAAAAAAATCAGCCTTTAAAGTCCTTAAATCTATTTTGGTTTTTTCTTTGCCTCTAGGAGGGATTGTAAAAGTAGGCTTTGCTAGTCTTCATCTGTAAGTTATACTCAGTACTGGTATTCATATCTGTTGACCATTCTGTTGAGCAACCATCTTACTCAAAACGGTAAGTAACCCAACTTTACTCAAAAAAGTATGAATGTAATTTCAATTACAATGGAGGATATGAGTTTTACAAAAGAACTTACCCATGGGTTTGCTTTTGTATATACGAGCATGTGTGTTTGGATGGTGTGTGTTTGAAGGGATATCAGTACTATCAAATTTGTCTCTATTGATGATAATTGTAAGAGGGCAATCAGGCTCGAAGTTCACCAGTTGTTTGAAAAGTTTAACTCATTCGCATCGCAACGATTTGAATTACAGTGGTGGAACCTCCCTTATAAGACCTCAAAAATCATCCAAAAATGAGTCTTATAAGGGAGTGGTATTATAAAGGGAGTAATTTTAATAACTAAGAAGAAGGCAATGTCTGCAGAGAAGTAGCGTCTTATGGGGAGGGAGTTTATAATGCGGAGTCCTATAAGGGAGGTTCACTGTATTAAAAAAACTCACAAGTCACTCCAGCCATACACAAACGACAACCATACATAAAAAACTAAAGGAGAAATGAAAGAAGATTACAAGTGTTTACTTCAGATGTAGATATAAGGAAGTGGTTAGATCAGAGTGTTTTTTTTATATATACTTAAAATAGAAGTAAACTCATACACGATTGGTTTTCCCACAACAAACCACTACAAAAAGCAAATGTATAGGCAAAAATTGTCGGTTCTAAGGAGCGAAGATAGTGCATCAAGGTATGGTAGTGACACCACAGATTTACTTCCCTTGAAGCAAATGCCTCAAATTGACAGCTATCTATTAATCGGACATATGATTAGAACGACTTGTATGGTTAAAGTTTACAGAAACGAGGTACATAAAGCTTTTATGATTCTGAAACAGTCCATTTTTGGTGTGCACTGATAGTATTGTTTGTTATAACAATGCGTTTGCTTTTTTTAGTGTCAGCTCGTAAAAGCACAGGTGCTCACGTTTTCAAGAAAAACCTCCCCAATCCGAAAAATGGCAATGGTATCCTGGGTCAGTTTCAATTATGTGCCATGCTGCTGGAAGCTAGACTTCATGTTGTTGCCATATGCTGGCAATGAATCTTACCTTGTCAACGGATCCCCTGTTCAATTATACACAGTCACGATGGGCGGGTTTTCCACTACCCATACTCATTAAAAAAGGAAAGGGGACAGCATTGTACAGTGTTTATCCCTATTCCAGGTGATGCGGGTTCTCCAGTACCCATACTCGTCAAGAGTCACCATGTGTTTATCCTATCCAGATGATGCGGGGTCCCACTACCCATACTCAAGGCCACTCAGTGGCATATTTCTGCTCTTTAAAGTATGGGTTGTAAGGATACCCGCGCAATCAGGACAAGCATGTTTCAAATTTGACGCATTATATTAATCATTTGTATTTTATGCACATTAATGAAACTTAAGACACATAAAGCCATAAACGTTTTTGATAAACTCATTGAAATTTCCTGATTGATTGTTAAATACTTTTTGAAATAACAGTTTTATGTGTCTCTGGGTACTAGAATACCCAGGACAGCTGGTGAAGCGTTAAGTATCGTAAACTAAAAGACAGTTAGAAAAACTGAAACTAAAAACATGTACATGGAACTGTGACATTTTGTTCCTTTTATCATGAATTCTGCAGTCAACAGTTGAAATATGTTTGCCTTGCGTAAGGGAATCATGAATTGCAACTCGTATTTGACATTTTTGAAACTTTGAACCATAGTCTTCCGCCTGCAGGACAGACAACCAGCTATGAATTGCAATCAAAGTATGACAGGGTTAAAAAAAAGAAAGAAGTAAAACACAACCATATCTATCTCAATCTGTGTGGAACTAAACACAGTACAAACAAACCTTCTATTTAAGACTTCCAAAATGTCCGGAAAATCGGTCGTAAATTGGAGTTCAGCACGTTCATACTCTCTTCTTCATGTCACACTACAATGACATATTAACTGGATTTGGGTCTTTCTGACTCCATAGGATTGTGCAATCGATGTCTTACAGGTTCACCTTCGCCGACTTCTGTTA
>JAGGCT020000035.1:6787731-6824351 GCA_017654935.2 Phymorhynchus buccinoides
GGCTAACTTTGTTTATTGTACAGACAATTTGCCCACAGTACGTTCCCAATATCTCAGCCAAATAAAAGGGATTTGAGGACAGTTAGGAAGGTCCCCAAAGGCCAACCCATTCGTTTGACTGCAGCATTAGAGCCAGAGCGAAGGCCTGAGTCATCATCGTCTCCAAGAATCTAAGCTGTACGTGATCTTCTATTTCTGCAGAACACCATTCATTTCACAGCTCTCAGTTTACTGCTGGCCTCTACTACGGGCTGCTCGGTTTGCAGGCCGAGACACTATCCCTACACGTGTGTCGCTACATGCTCGGTTTGCAGGCCGAGACACTATCCCTATACGTGTGTCGCTACATGCTCGGTTTGCAGGCTAGGACACTAGCCCTACACGTGTGTCGCTACATGCTCGGTTTGCAGGCTGAGACACTAGCCCTACACGTGTGTCGCTACATGCTCGGTCTGCAGGCTGAGACACTAGCCCTACACGTGTGTCGCTACATGCTCGGTCTGCAGGCTGAGACACTAGCCCTACACGTGTGTCGCTACATGCTCGGTTTGCAGGCTGAGACACTAGCCCTACACGTGTGTCGCTACATGCTCGGTTTGCAGGCTAGGACACTAGCCCTACACGTGTGTCGCTCGGTTTGCAGGATAGGAACTAGCCCTACACGTGTGTCGCTCGGTTTGCAGGCTAGGACACTAGCCCTACACGTGTGTCGCTCGGTTTGCAGGCTAGGACACTAGCCCTACACGTGTGTCGCTACATGCTCGGTTTGCAGGCTAGGACACTAGCCCTACACGTGTGTCGCTCGGTTTGCAGGCTAGGACACTAGCCCTACACGTGTGTCGCTCGGTTTGCAGGCTAGGACACTAGCCCTACACGTGTGTCGCTCGGTTTGCAGGCTAGGACACTAGCCCTACACGTGTGTCGCTACATGCTCGGTTTGCAGGCTAGGACACTAGCCCTACACGTGTGTCGCTACATGCTCGGTTTGCAGGCTAGGACACTAGCCCTACACGTGTGTCGCTCGGTTTGCAGGCTAGGACACTAGCCATTTACGTGTGTCGCTCGGTTTGCAGGCTAGGACACTAGCCCTACACGTGTGTCGCTACAGGCGGGCCTTCGGGCCCCTGTCTTATCTGACGTACAAGGAGGAGCTCCTCTCCGTGCAGCCTTACGTCACTCTCTTTCATGACGTCATCCGTGACGCAGACATCGACGTCATCAAAGGCTACGTCAAAGGAAAGGTGGGTTTCTGTTTGGTGAAACAGTTTTGAGAGAACCAACGACGAATCTTTCTTTTTTTTTTATAATGCGGGAAAAGAAAAAGGTCTGATGTTTCTTTGCACCCCCCTCCCACCCTCCCCCCTCCCACCCCCTCCCACCCCCACAAAAAAACCAACAACAACAAAATATCAAACAGATTTTGTATAAAAAGAAAAAAACAACAAAAAAAACAAACAAAACAATAGGAACAAAAATAAGTACAATCAAAACAAGAGAGAGAGAGAGAGAGAGAGAGAGAGAGAGAGAGATGAGAGAGAGAGAGAGAGAGAGAGAGAGAGGGAGAGAGGGAGTTGTGGGAGTAGGGGAAAACGGGGTAAAAAAGCGCATGGGCGGGTAAGAAGCCCACCCCAATTATCTCATGAAATGAAGAAAATTTCAGTCTCATTTTGCCCATGAGACGAGCGTTAATGTCTAGCATTCGTCTCATGGGCAAATTTGACTGAAATTTTCTTTATTTCATGAGATAATTGGGGTGGGCTTCTTACCCGCCCATGCGCTTTTTACCCCGTCTTCCCCTAGTTGTCGTAATAGCAGAAGCTTAGCAGCAATAATAGTAGCAGAGAAAGTAAACTTACTTGTATTTATTTAGCAGCAGGGATAGTGTGTGTGTGTGTGTGTGTGTTGTGTGTGTGTGTGTGTGTGTGGTGTGTGTGTGTGTGTGTGTGTGTGTGTGTGGTTGTGTGTGATTTGTTTTTTTTGTTTTTTGCTTTGTAGAACTATTAATACTACTATTTATGTACTTAGGTCTAAAATGAGGCTCAGGCCATCTATTTATAAGGACTAACATGTTGTTCAGTATCAACATTACACTCTCTCTTGCATTTCTCTTTTCTCCATTCATTCATCCATTCGTACGTTCGTTCATGACTTCATTCTGCATTCATTCAGTCATTTATTCATTTATCTGAATCACTTTACATTCCTTTCTTTCTTTCTTTCTTTCTTTCTTCCTACTTTATTGATTCTTTATTTCTCTCTTGCTTTCTTTGATAAAAATTTATTATCTTTCCATTGTTCGTTTTCCCTTCCTTCCTCCCTCCCTCCCTCCCTTCCTTCCTGTCTGTCTGTCTTGTTGGAGGCTGTCAAGAGACAGCCTCCTATTAGTATTGGGTAAGGAATCATGTGACTTTTGCTCGTGGAGGTCACGTGATTTTGGCCAGTTCTACAGGCTCATGGAGGGTCACGTGACTTGCTTGGCGTATCAGAGTTGTCTTCCCTTTGTCATTGAAGTTGTCTGCCCTTTTTAATTGAGCGTGCGACTCTACATGTAATGTAGGTCCGTGGGTGCGACGCGCTGGTGGATCATTGAGAACCTCATGAATATGCATCAGCCTAACAGACTGGTGACCAGAACATGTTTTAACCGACAGAGTTAGGCTGTGACTGTCGGTCAATCTCTCTCTCTCTCTCTCTCTCTCTCTCTCTCTCTCTCTCTCCTCTCTCTCTCTCTCTCTCTCTCTCTCTCTCTTTTCTCTGCCTTGCACGGCTTCCAATTTTGTTTCCACATACTATCTTGTTTTGTCTCTGTCTTTCGCCCTGTCTTTTCTTGCCTCTCTCCCTGCTCTCTGTCTCTGTCTGTTTGTCTGCCTCTCTCTCTCTCTAACTCTCTCTCTCTCTCTCTCTCTCTGCTCGCTCTCTCCTCTCTCTCTCTCTATCTCTCTCACACAAACACAAACACACAAAAAAAACAAAAGCATGTTTTTGCTTATTCTATTACCCTCTATAATAAAATTCATTCAATTCAATTCTCTCTCTCTCTCTCCTCCTCTCACTCTCTTCTCTTCTCCTCTCTCTTCTAATAGGCTAGGTTGCTAGTAGGCGCGGCCTATGTGCGGTGGGTGTTCCACCACACTTTCTTCACTGGAGTTGCTGTCGTCTGATAAGCCTCATTACTCTCTCTCTCTCTCTCTCTCTCTCGTCACTTCTGTCCTCCCTCCCTTTTACACTCTCTCGCTCCTCTGTCTCCCCCCCCCCCCCCCTTTTTCTCTCTCTCCTCTCTCTTTCCTCTCTCTCTCTATCTCTCCTGCTCTCTCTCTCTCTCTGTGCGTAAGCAGCCTTGCTGTCACTGGGAGTTTGTGTCGTCTTGCCTGAAACTTGCATGTCTCTAAAAATAAATATTAGCATAGCATACGAATAGCGGAAACCAAAAGAAGAAGAAATTTGAAAGCAAACGGATATTTTACATTAAAGTTGTGTATTATTACGCTTCTGCAAAGAGAATTTATGAGAAGGAAAAAACAAATTTGGTGATTGTCAAGAACGAGGCCGGTGAATTGTTATGATGATAATACACTTGACACAGGGCCCATCTCATGTGGCATTTTTTCAAAAGTGTACAACCACCATACTAAAACCTTTGCCAAAATCACAGAAGTTGCATTGCTAAACTTTGCAAAATCACAGCAAGTGCATTCGTTTTTTTTAAAAAATAAATAAAAGCGCATTCATCATAAAGTGGACAAAAAAAGAATTAAACGGGACCTGCCACATAAAAACATTGTTACTCCTCGCCTGTTAGGCGCGGGAAAAAAAAAACTTTTCAGGCCCTCAAATGGCACCACCGTTTAAAGAATTAAACGGGGCACTCCTGACTTAGGAGTTTTTGTAAGAAACACGCCGGGAAGATCACCAGGAAAACACCCTTTACAGAGGATTGGCAACACTACTTTGTTCTGGCTTTTATAAGTCAAATCCGGCTAGAGTCCTCTCTGGCGGGAGGAAAGCAGGAAGTTCAAATGCTTTCACTCAGAAGAACGGGAAGGCGAGGGCCTTTTGTCTCTTTTCTGATGCTGCTAAATCGTGTTGCACGAACAAGTTGCAATACAAGCATTAAAAAAAAAAAATTAAGGTCAAGATGTGCCACCCCCCGGCATTTCTCGGTTAATTTTCCAATTTTGCCGTTTTTGCTTTCTTACTAAGCATAAAGCGGTATGTCATAAACCTGTTATAGCTAATAACCTTTTTGGAATACTAACCCTGTCCCATAACCCTGGGCCATATCTAATAGGACCCCCCCCCCCCCCCCCCCCCCCCCCCCAGTCCCCCCCCCCCCCCCCCCCCCGCCCCCCCCCCCCCCCCCCCCCCCCCCCCCCCCCCCCCCACCCCCCCCCCCCCCCCCCCCCCCCCCCCCCCCCCCTCCCCCCCCCCCCCCCCCCCCCCCCCCCCCCCCCCCCCCCCCCACCCACCCCCCCCCCCCCCCCCCCCCCCCCCCCCCCCCCTCCCCTCCCCCCCCCCCCCCCCCCCCCCCCCCCCCCCCCCCCCCCCCCCCCCCCCCCCCCCCCCCCCGCCCCCATATGTGACTGCGCAGTTGTACGGCGTCATTTTTTGTCACAGTTCGTGCTGTCTTGTGTGTTCGATTGAGTTTTTTTTTGTTTTTTCCGTCTTGTAGGGATGGGGTGGGTGTGTAAGGTTCTAGTCTAGTGGATCAGGGTTAGTATTCCAAAAAGGGTATAGCAAAAAAAAAGGTTAATATTAAAAATACAGCTTTGTATGTTTGGTTTGGTAAGAAAGGCAAAAAACGGGGGAAAAAATGCCAAATATTAAACGAGGAAATGCAGGGGGGGCCCGGGTGTGGGTGGCGGCACATCGTTACCTTTACCCGTTTATCTAAAGGAGTTTTACCAAACAATAAGAACCAGAGCCATTTTGGTTTTTTGTTGTTTACTGCCCTTACTACAAAAAAAGGGAGTTTTGGGGAAAACGCCTCAACCACCAAAAGTGAACTTCACCCACCCCCAATCCAAAAGGCTTTTGCTCCAGTATCTCGGCCAAAGAGGATATCACGCTGTTTTACAGTTTTAATTTCTAGGAAAAACCAGAAGCCAAATTGACTTTTCTGATACCTTGTGAGAAAAGGCCTCCCGGCGTCGTCTCCCGTCTTCTGGTTGATCTCGACATGTTTCTTGCAAAAACGTCATCCGTCAGGGTTCCACCCTTTCCAACTTTTTAAACATTCTTGCTACCCCCCCCCTACCCCCTCCCCCCCCTGTTGCCAATCGATAACTATACTAAGCTACGGTCGGCCAAACGCTCAACCCCACCCCCTTCACTCCACCGACAATCGTGTAGCTGCGTTTAGCACTTTTCGCAAAAATCACAGAAAGTGCCCCCTTGCCCAAACTGACCTAACACACCGCGAAGTGCAGTGTCAAAAAAAAGATAATTAAAAATGCACTCACATGATAATAACAAAAAAACAAAAGTAAAATGACTGCAACTGAACAGTGTTATGTTTCGCCCTTTTTGGCAGGGATGCAAACATAAAAAAACCTTTCCAGAGGACCCTCAAAACAAAAGCGAAATGTTATCAGTCAAAGGATTTTCATTTCAGCCAGACGATGTTCTCTTGGGGAAAGGAAGGGGATGGCGGGCCGAGGACGGGGGGGGGGGAGTTTGATGGGGAGTTGGAGGTATATGTGTAAGCAAAAGCTGGTCGTTTTGCTATTACGTCGGATAGTAGAAACAAACATTATTTCTTTCTGTATTGCTTATGGCATGAGTAAATTCATCAAAATCCCTTTCTTGTGAAGGATAAATACGTTACGGTGATGACTTAACATCTCTTTATCAGACACGTGCATTTATCAGTTGACTATTTCTTGACCCCGCACCCTTTCTTCTTGCATCAGTGGTGCATCACACGACCGTTGAGAGACTCATGAATATGAATATGCTTTAGCACTAGCAATCTGACCACAAGCTATGGATCAGCAGGGTAACTGTGGACAGGTCTCTATAGGCCTTAAAAACAAAGGTTAGCAACAGACCGGACACAATCATTTGACAGTCAAAGATGAACATGAGGCCAAGTGTTGGTATTTTTCTTTCTTTTTTTCAGTTTTTCATTCACACAACCGTAGGCTAGAGCCCCCTAACCATTGACTCCGTGTGTGTTTATGACTCTATCTCAATAAGTCAAATTTACGGGTTTCTCTCAGTATTCGATGACAACAAGCCCCAGGCTGATCCTGCCCTGTTCCTTCAGACTCTCGATCTCCAAAGTCTGCTCTTGTCAGGTTTCCATATGGACAACCCAAGGCTGATCCTAACCTATCCTCATCGTTGTTTATGATTCTCGATCTCAAAGTCCCGGTTTCTTTTCAGTTTAATGACAACAACCGTAATAGGCTGATCCGTAACCTATCTTCGTACGACTCTCGATATCGAAGTCTGGACCGGTGTGGTTTGTTTTTCCACAGTTGTATGACAATAAACCTAGGGCCTGATCTGAGCCCTACATATCATTTGTTAATGGATCTCAGTAGCAAAAGTCTGGTTCTTTACAGTTCACACTTAACCTAGGTGATCGTAACCATATTCCTCTTCATGTTTATGACTCGATCTCAAAATCTGGGTTTATTTCAGTTCATGGCAACACTGTATAGGCTGACCCTAACCGTTTAATCATATTCATGCATTGCGACTCTCGATCTCAAAGTTTGGGTTTCTTTTTAGTTTTTCATGACAACCTCTAAAGCAGATCCTAACCCTTATCCCCTACATTTCGTTTAGATTCTAAATCTCAAAGTCTTGGTTCTTTTCAGTTTAATGACAACAACCCTAGGCTGATCCTAACCTATCCTCTTCGTGTTTGCAGGTTCCTCGATTGTTAAAGTTCTGGTTTCCTTTTAGTTTATGGCAATAACCCTAGGCTTATCCTATCCCAATCTTCCTTGTGGTTATGACTTGATCTCAAAGTCCTGGGTTCTTTTCAGTTTCGTTACAACAACCCTGCCCTGTCAACAACTTCAAAGGACTGATACGACCCGTATTCTCTTCATGTTTATGACCCATTCATATCTCAAAAGTCTGGCTTTTCTTTCAGCTTCATGACAATACAAACCTAGGCTGGAATCCTCCTAACCCTATTCGCTTCATGTTTAATGAATTCTCTGATATTCAAAGGCGGTTTCTTTTCAGTGTCAATACAACATCCTCTAGGCTGATCCTAAACCCTATCTCTTCATGTTTATTAAGACTCTCGATCCCTCAAAAGTCCTCTTTTCTTTTCAGTTTCATGACAACCAAACCTAAGCTGCATCCTACCATATCATCTACGTGTTACGACTCTCGATCTCAAAGTCTGGGGTTCTTTTTAGTTTCAGACAAGAAACACTAGGCTGACCTTGAGCCCCTTCACCTTATTCAATTTAGTGCTCTCGATGTCTCAAAGTCGGGTTACTTGTCAGTTTCACAAACAACCCTAGGCTGATCTAACCCTATCTTCATTCATGTTTAGACTCCCCTCGTATCCTCAAAGTCTGCCTTTCGTTCAATTTCGACAACCCTTGGCTGATCCAACCTTGTCATGTTTACGCTCTCCGATCTCAAAGGCTGATTCTTTTCAGTTTTTACAACAACAAACATAGGATGATTCCTAACCCTATTCCTCTTCATGTTTTTATGATTGATCTCAAAGTATGGTTTCTTTCATTTTCATGACATCCATAGGTTGATCCTAGCCTTATTTCTTCTTGTTTACTACTCTGATCTCAAAGTCTGGTTTCTCTCAGTTTTATGACAATAAACCCTAGGCTGATCCTAACCCTACTCTCTTTATGTTTATACTCAATCTCAAAGTCTGTTTCTGTCAGTTTTTATGAACAAAAACAACTCTAGGCTGATCCTAACCCTAAACTTTAAGTGTTTATGATTATCGATCTCAAATCTGATTTATTTCAATTTTTCTTGACAATGCCTCTAGGATGAGCTTGCCGTATCAGATCATTTTTTATTCGCACTCGATCCAAAGTCTGGTTTTTTCAGTGTCACAACAACCCAAATTGATCTAACCCCTCTATTCTTTTCTGTTTACGACTCTTTGATGGCAAAGTTTGGTTTATTTCAGTTTGATGACAATAACCTAGGCTAAACCCTAACAATACTCTGCGCGTGTTTATGACTCTGGCTCAAAAGTCAAAGTCTGGTTTCTATTCAGTTTTAGACAAATAACTATAGGCTCGATCTAGCCCTACTCTATTAAATTTGTATGGCTTCTTCGATACTCAAAGTGTCTGGTTTACTGTCAGATTTTGTCATTTGGTTCAAAACCCTAAGTGATCCCTAACCCTATCCTCCTATATTTTAGTGTTTACATTACAGGAGTACATTTTATGTACTTGTGCATTTTTATTTCTTCTATCCATTTGTTTCACTGTTTAAAATGATTTTACGTATATAAGTGGTTGTTAATTTAAAATGACTTATTTTGTGTGCTAGTTATGTGTAGTGAGTGTCATTCATTAATGTTTCTCCCTAATTTTTCTGTGTGTCTGCGTGTCATGCGCGTCGTTGTGCGTGCGTGTGTGTCGGTGGTCCGTGTTGGGTGGGTGTGGTGTGTGTGGGCGTTATAGTGTGTGTGGTGGTGTTGTGTGTGTGTGTGTGTGTGTAGGGCGGGGGTGTAATTGTGTATTAAATTTTATTAAATATTGAACTATAATGTGCTTATTTTTGTGACTATTGTATGTACAAATATAGTAAAGTTGTATTTTATGATGCATGCAAACTGTATTCAGTTTCCTATATATCGCGTCTTGGTTGTTGTGTCTCTTCTTCTCCCTTTCTCTGGTCTGTCCCTCTGCTCCGACTCTCTGATGTCTCCATCTCTGTCTTTCTCGTCGGTCTGTGCTGTTATGTTTGTCTCTTTCTCTCTCTCTCTTCTATCGTTATAAGTGTGGGTGTGGGTGTTCCTTTGTGTGAATTTGTTATAGTGCGGCCTGGGCGTCTTCTAAGTGTCATCAAGTGTGGAGTGTTTCAAGTTGGTTGCGAAAGTGTACGTAGATTATGTCATTCCATTATTTGGCTGATTGAGGAAATATTGACCTGATGGGATCACGGGAAGGGGGGGCTCTGTTGGTCAATGTTTGATCGTATACTTTTTTGTTCATTGTGTTACTATGCATTTTAGTGATTTTCTGTAAAAGCGCTTAGAGCTTAAAGATGAGGCGCTATAAAAAGTTGGTCTCCATGTTATACTCCGATTTTGCAAAGTCTGGTTTCTTTCAGTTCATGACAATAACCCTAGGATGAAGCCACGATCTATCGCTCTTTGTATTTTTGAACGATCTCAAGCTTGCGGGACGGGCTTACAAAGATTCGCTCCCTTGGATGGCTGGTCTCGGGTTCTGTGATTTGAACAAGCCATGGTGGAGCTGCGTTTGGGATTCAGACATGAGCAGCGTATGAGCAACCCCACTGTACGACCAGCATATGGACAAGCATAGCATTCATTTATAATAAAAGTCTGGTTCTTTTCAGTTTTCATAGACAACAACCTAGGCTGATCCTAACCTTTTCTGTCAGGTTTATGACCTCTCAATCTCAGAGTCTGGTTTTTTTCAGTTTCATGACAACGCTAGGCGGATCCTACCCCTCTCCTCTTTGTGTTTATGATTCTATCTCAAAGTCGCTTTTTGTCAGGTTAATGACCACAACCCTAGACTGATCCTAACCTTATCTTTATTATGGTTTTATGATTCTCGATCTCAAAGTCTGTTTTTCAGTTTACTGCAACCCTAGGCTCATCTAACCCTATATTCCTTGCGTTTACGGACTCTCTCAATTACAAGTCTGGTTTATTTCAGTTTTTATGACAACACTCCTAGGCTTGATCCTCAGAACCCTATTCCTCTACGCAAAGTCTGGTTTTTCATCAGTTTCACGACAACACTCTTGGCCGATCTAACTATGCTCTTCGTCGTTTACAACTTTCGACTCAAAGTTTGGTTTCTTTCTGTTTTATGACAACAACCCTAAGCTGATCCTAGCCCTATCCTTCTCATGTTGATGAGTCTCGATCTAAAAGTCTGGGGGTTGTTTTCAGTTTACTCACAACAACCCTAGGCTGATTCTAATACTATTCTCTTTGTCATGTTCGATGGACTCTTGATCTTAAAGTCTGGTTTCTTTCAGTTTCATGAAAACAACCCTAGGCTGATCCAATCCCTATCCTCTTCATGTTTTCGAGGTGTCCTGAAAATGTTGTAAAGTGTACATTTGTTTCAATTGGTGCTTCTTATTTTTCATGTAACTCTCATTATGTGTTAACGAAAACAGCATTTTGTTATGTTAAAAAGCCTTGTTTGGACATTGTGAAAAGAACAAAACAAATCTTGGGAAACGTGCAGCTCTCCATAAGTTAATTTTGTTAACCAAATCTTAGTTGATCACAAAAATACTTTGGAAGATGCAATTCGTTCTCATCTTGCTTACCAAGAAAACTAAACCTACGCATTTTTCCTAAGCTACATAGTGTAATAGTGGATCTCGCTTTTACTTGGGCGGTGTCGAACTCTCTTTTTGTTCCGGTCTGATAGCGATGGATTGACAACAAAAACGTTTTATGGGAACACACGGTTCATAGTTTATGTCCAACTTTTTCTACTTCTTATTTCTTTACTAAAGTGTAACAACCAAGTAAACTGACCAAATCCACGTGTGAAGATATTGTTGAAAAGACATGTTTGCCATTAGTTATTTTTACACTTTTGAAGTGCCCGAATACAACACTGATTAAGGCCTCCTGTTGATCTTTGATCAACTGAATTTCTTGTTCTGTGTTGTCTTCCAGATGGAGCGAGGCAGGGTGGGTGTTGGAACAGACGGCAAGAAAGACCTCACTCGAACCAGTGACCTGTAGGTGGATGCTTTTATTTTATTTTCGTATAAGATCGTATACAGAGATACACACAGTCGCGTACACACAGACACATACACACAAGCAAGCACAAGCACGCACGCTAACACCACAAAACACACACACACAGACACAGAACAGACACAACACACACACACACCACACACACACACACACACACACACACACACACACACACACTACAGAAACAAGACAGACCACACCATAAAACTACAGAAAACACATTACACACAGACACACCACACACAAACTACAGAAAGCGCGCACGCACGCACGGCGCGCAACACATACGACGCACAACGCACGCACGCACGCCACGCACGCAACACAAACCCAACACACACAACACACACACACACACACACACAAACTACAGAAACACAGCACAGACACACAGACACATAAGCTACAGAAACACACATACACACAGGACACACGCCACAACACACACACACAACACAAAACTAAGAAGCGCGCACGCACGACACAGGGCGCACGCACGCGTACACACACAAAACACAAACACACACATTCCTCGTCTGTGTATATGGGCCAGAGGCCTAGCATTAAAATATTTTGGACTTTGACGGACTCCTCTACTCTCTATCTCTCCTCTCTCTCTCTCTCTCTCTCTCTCTCTCTCTCTCTCCTCTCTCTCTCTCTCTCTCTCTTCGCTCTCTCTCATCTCTCTCTCTATCTCTCTCTCTCTCTATCTCTCTGTAATATCATTGCCTCTTCTTGCCAGTCCCCCGAGCTTGGATTTTTATGTTAGTATCTGAACCAAGGAACACTTCAGATGCGGAAGACTAGGCGTTGCCTAAAATCTTATTCCTTGCAAAATAAAGTTTTCAAGGCTCGCTCTCTATCTCTCTCTCTCTCTCTCTCTCTCTCTCTCTCTCTCTCGCTCTCTCTCTCTCTCTCTATCTAATATGTCTCTCTCTCTCTACTCTCTCTCTCTCTCTCTCTCTCTCGCTCCTCCTCTCTCTCTCTGGTCCGATTTAATCACATGCAGCTACACCCCAGAAATGTAAATACTTCACTTATCACCACCAGACAAAAGCGTCAAAATCTTACCTTGCGTTCTAATCCCTGTATATCAATGGTGAAATCATGGAAGAGGTTTGACTATCATAAAAGTTGAGGACTTATGTGATCACAACGTTTCATGGTCCCACAAAGATCTATGGTTGTAAGCAAGTACAAAAAATGATCTATCAACTTTCCCGGATAAAGCATTTTCTTGATTTAGAGTAGTCGTTTACGTTTTTCAATGCTTAATCAGTTAAACACAACTATTCCTCTACGAATTGGGATTCTGCAAGCGAGAAACAAATTAAAAACCATGATGCAGTTTGATCAGAAGTGCATTGAAATTGATCCTCCTGAAAATCCTCTTCCTAACACTTACTGATTAGTCAGCGGTTAGAAAAGTATACTCTAAGATGGAAGCTTGTGTACAACAAAAGCAAACATTTTTTTATCGCTTAGATAAATGGACCGATAATGGCTCTCCTCCAAGCATTAAAAAATAAATTTGAAATTAACCTTGTCCGTAATGTTTTAAAAATAAAAGACCTCTTCCAAGAGTTACCTTTTAAAATCTAGTCTTGTATATTATCAAGGCTGGCGCTTATGGAACACTATTTCATCTTCCTTTAATGTGTGACTACGGGCATTAAATTTAAAAAAAAGAGTAACCACAGAGGATAGATAGACGGTTTTGTTGTATCTATTTTTTCTTTCTTCATGGATAATTCTTCGATGATACTTTTTGCATGCTTTCATATTTTGCGTTGAATATATGATTTTCTTGCATTGTTGTTCTGAGGGCAAGAGTAAAAAAGCCAATTGTAGTGCTTACTCTTTTTCCCTCAATAATGTTTTCGCTTCGTTAGTGTCATTCGTTCTCTCTCTCTCTCTCTCTCTCTCTCTCTCTTCTCTCCTCTCTCTCCTACTACTCTCTTCTCTCTCTCTCTCACCTCATCTCTTCTCTTCTCTCTCTCTCCTCTCTCTGTCTATCTCTTCTCTCCTCTCTCTCTTCTCTCTCTCTCCTCTCTCTACTCTCTCTCTCTCTCAGGGGTGGGATTCACGATCACGATCTAGGTACGGCCAGATCATTTGTTAAGAAGATCAAACTGTGACAGGCTGGAAGTAGACCAAAGGCTTCCCAACGGACCCAGTTCGGCTGAAGCCTTTGCCAAGTACGTGTGCGTGCTTGTTGCGTGCATGCGATGCGTGCGTGTGCTGTAGCGTGGATGGCGTGTCGTGCTTGCGCTATGCGCTGTGCGTCCCGTAGCCCAGTGCGTGCGTGCGAATGCGTGCAGTCGCGATGCGTAGCATGTGGCTGATGTGATGTGAATGTGTGTGTTTGCTGCGCTGACGTGTAAGCGTTAGGCCGCCGAGAGCGCGTCGACGTGCGATATATGTATGTGTGTGAGTGCCAACAGCATGCACAACGCACGTGTAGTTTTAACCAAGAACTGTTGTATGCACCGAAACCTGAGTTATGATCTTTAATTATCTTCACCATTCGACCAAGGAGTAAGCTGCTACCTAATATACTTTTTATTTCAGTTCAACACCCCCAACTTGCGTTTGCAGATAGGGTGAACTATGGAATGGGAGGCCTTTCGATCGCGCACTGTGGATCCTTTCTCAGTAATGATGTCGTCTCTTTGTCTGTCTGCTGTCTGTTTTGGTCTTGTCGTTATCTGTCTGTTGTCTGCTGTCTGTCCTGTCCTTCTCTTGTCTGTATCTCTATCTCTCCTCCCCCCCCTGTCTGTCTGTCTTTCCTTCTCTGTCCGTTCTCTATCTCTCCTCCCCCCCCCATGTTCTGTCTGTCTGTCCTTCTCTAGGCTGTATCTCTTATCTCTCCTCCCCCCCCCCTGCTACTGTCTGTCTGTCCGTCTAGTGTCTGTATCTCTATCTTCCTCCCAGACGTGTACTAGCTCTGTCTGTCTGTCTGTCTGTCTGTTGTCTGTCTGTACTGTCGTCTGTGCCTTCTATGTCTGGTATCTTATCTCTCTCCCCCCTGAATCTGTCTGTCTGTCCTGTCTGTCCTGTCTGTCGGTATGTTCCTCTCATCTTGTCTGCTATCTTATCTCTCCCTCACCCCGCACCCTGTCTGTCTAGTCAACTGTCCTTTCTTGTCGGTATCTATATCTATCCTCCCCCCCAGTCTGTCATCTGTCTGTCGTAAGCTGCGTCTAGATCTGCTTCTCTATTGCTCTGATATCGCTCTATTCTCTAACTCTGCACCCCACCACGCTGTCGGTCTGATCCTTCTCTTAGTTGCTATCTCGTATCTCTCTCGCACCCCCCCAATGCGGAAACCCCCCCCCCCTCGAACCCCTGTTGTCGCTTCTGTGCGGCCTTCTAGCTGAATAGAGTCATGCTATATCTCATAGTCTCTCTCCCCCCCAGCGAAACAGCTCGTCCAGTTGTTCTCGTAACTAGATTTCCATTCTCTTGTACTGATGAACTCTAACTAGAACCTCCCACCAACACCCAAGACACTCAGCAGTCGTGGTAGAGCATACCATAACCTACACTCTTGACTGAAAGTATACCTTCGTAATCTCTCCTCCCGCCCTTTCACCGCGCATACTGTCATACGTTTACGTCCGTTCTGTCAGCTTCTCTTGTCTGTATCTCTATCTCTCCTCCCCCTAGTCTGTCTGTTGCGTGTCGTGTGCTCTGATCTGTCTGACACATGCCTCGTCTGCTCTGTAATAGTCTCTCCCCACCTGTACTTAACGACTAACCGTACGCCCGACTCTGTACCGTCTGTCTAGTCTGTACTCTCTGGTACATGCCCGGATGCTCGACAGGGTCATCTCCTCTACCCCACCACCTAGGCCGATCTAACTGTCTAAGTACTAGTCATCCTAGTCCTTCTCTACGTCCATTCCAATGTATTCGTACCCCCCCCCCTTATCCGAAATTAATCTTAACACCCCGACTACTGCCCGGAAAATATCTCTAAGCCTCGTCTCTTCGCTAACGTCGCCACCGCTCTCTACACGCTCTTATCCATGTAACTGACTTACTCTCTAACACTCCTTCTCCGTGCTTCCTCTTCAATCGTCTATCTCTCGTACGGTCTTACATCAATCTCTCCTACATAAACCTCTACCCAACGCTCTCTACTATCATTGTAATCCGACAGTATGTCTCGTGTTCTCGACCACTTTAGCTGAACTACAGTGTCTGCTATATAAAATACACTGAGGTACCAACTCAGAGCCGCATCTCTCATAACGATTCTTCATGGAAGCTCATTACAGCACTGCTGCAGACATGAACATGATATCTCACGAGAAAATAATAAAACAATGGCTGGACATAATAGTAACAAATGACAAAACTAAAATGATGGACAAATATGTAACGTGTGGGACACCACTGGAACATGCGCCAGAATGTGAACACACACGAAGACCAGAAATCGAGCGTACCGCGTTGTTATGCAGAGAGCACACACTGGTAACACAGGACTAATAAAGATGATGTAGCCAGGCACACACACTGTTAACAGACAATCTAATCGTTGTAAGCGGTCTTGGACATCACACTGTAAACACAGGAACGCAACTATCTAAAAGTTGTACTAACGCTATAGGACCACAACCTGTGACACAGAAATGAATGTGACCGTTGGACACACTACTGTAACAAGACAGTATAACGTCAAGTTAGGATCACAGAACGGTACCCTCGGTGACCCCACCTCACACACCGTAGCTCCGTGGACCACCAGACATCTCAGCCCCACAGGGCATCACCAACAGTACACGGTGGACACAACTGAACACAGAGCACAAATGAGCTGTAACGGTGCGACACACACTGTAACACAGGAAACTAAGAATTTTAAAATCTAACGTCCCACCAAATAAACTTCCCCCACCCTCGCACCCCACCCCCCCCCCCAGCCCTCGAGTCCTCCCCCCCCCCCTCCCCCCCCACTCACCCACCCGCCCCTCCTTGAGCTCCCCACGCTGTCAACCAACGGGAACTACATCACACATGTCACACTGCTTGGAACCCACCTCGTACACCGGGCTCCCATCACATGCCGAACCCTTATAGTGCGCACCCACCCCACACTGTAACACTCATGTGACGAACACATTCACGAGTCTCATGCGACCTTAGACAGAAATTAATCTAAGTCGCGCACTGGTGGCCTATACATAAATCAATGGGCACTGTTGCACACCCGTCCACGGCTTCCCTCCGCCCCCCCCCTTCTGCCCATCCTCGTCCCTTCGTTTCCCCCCCCCTCCCCCAAGGCCTGGCGTGTTTCAGACTACTCACGTAACGTTGCAAAACGTAAACGCTTAGGGCAAATAACGTACGTTGGTCAAATAACGTAACGTTGGTCAAAAACGTAAGTATAGGACTGTGCGTACAGATGCAACAATGTAAATAGAACAGAGCAAAGGACGGTGAATCCATTGTTAAGTTAGATTGGAAACCGTATCGCCACTCCTTGTCTGAGAGTGTCCTGTATCACAGTAGCCTGTAGTCAGTGTGTGATGTGGGTGTGCTACTTAAGCTGATAACATAGGCTGTGTGTGTCGTGGTGTCGTG
Organism: Phymorhynchus buccinoides; assembly: GCA_017654935.2. Lineage (NCBI taxonomy): Eukaryota > Metazoa > Mollusca > Gastropoda > Neogastropoda > Raphitomidae > Phymorhynchus > Phymorhynchus buccinoides. The sequence goes on from JAGGCT020000035.1 coordinate 6,804,263, forward strand.
TGTCGTCGATGTCGTGTGCGTATGTGATGATGTGTGTAAGTGATGTGTGTGCTGTGGTATATCACTGTGTGTCGTGTGATGAGGTGCTAGCTTAGTAAGACGCACGAGTGACGCTAGATGATTGCCTGATGTGTAGGTGTGTGTTCGTGGTGTGATGCGGTGAGGTAGCGCTGTGATAATAGCGTGTGAGCTGAGCAGGAGGGTGCCAGTGTGATGATTGAATAAGATTACGTGCTGTGTGGATGTGAGCGTGTGTTGATAGCGATGTGTGTGTGTTAACGTGTGGTGTGTTGTGTCGTGTGGATGTGTTGCTTAGCATACTTGCTGTAGGTGAGATAGGTGTAGTGTGTAGTGGGTGTAATCATGTAGTGTGTGTGTGTGTGTGTGTGTGATGAGAAGTGTGATGTTGTGTGTGTGTGGTGTGTGTGTGTGTGTGTGTGTGTGTCGATGTGTGTGTCTGTGAGGGGTGTCGTGTGTGATGTGGTGTGATAGACGTCGCTTAGCACGCAGTGCAGCTCGCAGATGCATCCGCGCGCTGCGAGCGCGCGCTCCGATTTGTGTGAATGTGTGTGTGTGTGTGTGTGTGTGTGTGTGTGTGTGGTGTGTGTGTGCTGTCGTGTGGTGTTGTAGGTGGGTGGTGTACACACACAGGAGTTCAGTAGTTGAGTTTAGAGCTGCACTGTCACGATTGACAGTCACTGAGAATCTTATACATTAAAAACGAGCATATAGCTCTGTGAGAGGAGAGACTCCAAACTACATTCGAGCAAGACAATTGCGAGGGCTCAAGATTGCAGCCTTGGAGTCGCCGTTGCACCCCATCTGTCTCCCCATACCCATCCAGGATCTCCAGTTATATGTCCGTCAATATTCCCCTTCACGGTCCAGAGACGTGATAGGGGTCCTGTCCTTAAGGTGGGCAGAGCACGCCCTGCTATTCCACTGACATAAGCGTTGACAAGTGGTTTACTCAGCGTGAAGCTGGCATGCAAGTGCCAACATACTAGCGTTTGGTGCGGACCCGCCCCATCCTGCAACCTGTGACCAACACAGTAGGGCTGGTCTGCGCGCCGCTGGCTGAGCGTGCGTATGTGTGTGTGGTTGATTTTGTGGATTAGATTGAATGTTGATTCGAAGTTATGTTTGCAGGGTGATAGATGTGTCTTTTTGCTGGTCTTGTGGTGTGTGTGTTGGGTTACAATTTTTTTTTCGGTTGATTCGGTTGTATAGTTGTCTTGCTGTTGTGGCTGGTTGATAGGTTTTGGTGCTTTGTGATATGGATGTATTGGATTGATTGATAGCGGCTGGGCTGGTTAGTAGGAGTGTTGAGATGCGACCTGGCACATTGTTGCGGAGTGAATTGGTAGTTTAGTGCGTTTGTGTAGTGGTTGCAACTCGATGGTTTGGTGTATTAGGTTTTCGTGGGTTGCATTAGGTTTAATTGTTTAAGTTGGTTGATAGGTTCATGGTTGGATTCGGTTAGAACATGGTTCGATAGGTTTGTTAGGTTGATTAGCATCGTTGGCTAGCCCGTAGAGAAGACATATTAAGGCTTGCTGGTTTGTTGGTATGGATTGGTCTGGTTGAATTGGTTGAGTTGTGTTTTGCTGGTTGGATCGGAGTTTGTTAAGGTTGATAGCGTTCTGTGGTGAGTATCGTGGTTGAGCTGGGTAAGTGGGTTGATTCGCTTAGGGGTTGAATAGGTTGGTTGATCTTTGATATAGGGGAAGTGGCTGATAGGTTGTTGGTGAATAAGGTTGCGTTTGTGAATAGGTTGACCTTCGCCTTGGCTGGCCTGGCCTAAGGCTGGTAAGTTGGGTGGATGAACTGTTGAGTTGGTTGGTAATGGCTTAGAGTGATTCAAGACTACTGTTGTGTAGGGTTGGTATGATGGGTCGTTGGCTATTCAGCCGTCTCGATGTTATAAAGGGAGGTAACACGCGGTGTTCATCACAAGGCTGGCATATCTGTTGGTCCAGGAAGGTCTGTCTGAGTTGTTTGTGAATGTTGTGTGGTCTGGTGTTTTGTGGTCTGTGTGGTTTGTGTGTCTGTCTGTCTCGGTCCTACTTTCTGATCTGTTGCTGGTCTGTCTGTCTCTGATTATGTCTGTCTCGGTCTGTCTGTCTGTCTCTGTCTCTGTCTCTCTTCGCTCTCTCTCACCTCTCTCTCTCCTTCTCTCTATCTCCTTCTCTCTCTCTCTACTCTCTCTGTATGTCTGTATTTACTGTTTAAAATGTATTGAGCATTATTGTTTATGTTGTGTCATCTCCACAGGCCCCTATATTTGGCAATCTAATACAAGTCTACAGTGTATTTCATGGTGCAGAGATTAGTCACAGCTGGTTTAACTCTGCACGTCTACAACATTAAGGCATATGTGTACACCTTTTGCAGCGCACAAAGGGATATGGAGGATGATGATGATGATGATGAGAAGGATGATGATGATGATGATGATGATGACGACGATTATAAGGATGATGCTGTTGATGATGATGATGTTGATTGACTATGATGATGCGATGACGATTATAATAATGAGATGATGGGGGTTGATGGCCGATGATGACGACGACTACGACGACGACGACGACGATAATGATTATGATATGAGGACAACGACGACGACGACGATGATGATGATAGCAGCTGCATAACATGCTAGCCTAGCGCAGCATTCAACAATACATTTTGTATTATCTTTGCACCACAAAGCCCCTTCTACATTTCTGGTGTACAAATGGCAGAGACAAACTGTTCCCGTTCTTTGTTCTGGTTCTTGTTTCATTACTTTTTAATCATTTCGTGTGGCGGTGTATCATTATGAATAAAAAGGTTATATGTGCAAATTGCATATGTCCGAATGCTGGTGATTTTCTTTCGTTGACCTTGCCTGACGTTCATTGCATAACATTATCATCCTGGAGGTGTAATGGGTATAAACTAAAAGCGAATTATTCATCTGAGTTCATCAAAATCTTTCACTTCGTTGGCAGGCAACCAGTCTTCAAGTCCAGTGGAAGTCATTATTTCAAACTTGGAAGGAGATAGTTTGACTTAAGGCGATACTGAACACTGGTTAGCAATTACATTGTGGACCCTTGACCTCGACCTTTTACCTTTGACACGTCAAACTGGTGTTTTAGCCATATTTTCCACATTTTTTGCAGTTACATGCTTCAAATTTGTTAGGTTATTAGGTTTGGCAATACTGGCTCAAGGTCATGAGTGATTCAAAATATAGATTACCTTGATGACTTTGACTTAACATTTGACCCTTCATCCTTGTGGCTTCCTGTACCTTTCAGATCAATCACCCCACCCATGCCTAAGTGATGTGGACTGATCCTAGACCCATGAGATAACCTATTTATGTAACCAATTAAATATTCTTGATCAGCAACACCTAATAGAAATGCACAAAAAAATGGGAGAAGTGTTTTGAAGCTTAGCTTTGCTCTCACCTTGATCCTTGACCTTTGACCCTGAACCTGTGAATATGTTTTTTTTAAAGTTGAGCAGGAGAAGGAGAGATGGACGCCATAAAGAGCGGAAGAGAATAGCAGGAAGATCCCAGGAGCGGATACATTCCTGATCAATAAAACCGCTACAGGACACATAGCAGGGAAGAATATGATTGTCAGCCCTCAGCCATACATCACAGGGTCAGCAACCACACAACGAGGCCACACAGGAGGGCGGGGGGGATGGAAAACGATGTCCTGATGGATGGGAGGGGGGGTGGGGGGGTCACACGTGTCCGTGAGAAGGGTCCGCCTTCGTTTAGTCTCGGTGACACCCGTGCAACTTGGCCCCAAAGGGGACAGGACATGAGGGCGGAATAAGATTGTCCGGGGGGGGAGAGTCTTTGGGGCGGGGGGGGGGGGGTTGGGTGGGGGGGGTGGAAAATGAACAATGTGTTTGAAGTTTGGTTTGAAGCAGGTCATGTTGTTGATGTGAAACAGACATGTCTGCCATCGTGGTCATGACACCCGTTAATGTGAAACTCTAATGTCTTTGATGGTGGTCAGGGCAGGGCATCATGGTTGTTGTTTGTTAATGTGAAACAGTAATGTTTGCTCTGGTTCAGGGGCACCATCCAGGGACCAGAGGGCCAGGGCCCAGGGCCATCCAGGCGCATGTGGTCGTTGTTGATTCTTGTGAAACAGTAGTAAGTAACGTCTTGTTGTGCTTCACGGGCACCAGGGCAACGTCTAGGGCATGTTGTTGTGTTAATGCTGGAAACAGTAACGTCTTTGCTGTGGTCAAGGGCCCCCCAAGGGCATAGGGCCATGGTTGTTAATGTGGAAACAGTAATGTCCTTTGACTTGTGGGTTATGGTTGGCAGGGCCTAAAGGGGCAATGGTTGTTTGCATCTCTCCTTGTTGTGTGTTTGAAACAGTAATGTCTTTGACTTGCGTGGTGTGGTAGGGCAACCCACCAGGGGCAGTTGTTTGCTTGTTGAGATGTTGTTTCAGTGTGTGAAATAACCAGTTAATGTCTGTGTTTTGTTTGTGGTCAGGGGCATGTTGTTGATGTGAAAGGCAGTAAGGGCAATGTTGTTGATATTGTTGAATTGTGAAACAGTAAGTAATGTCTTGTTTATGTGTGCGTTAGGGCAGGGCACGCCCACCACATCCAGACAGGCATGTGTTTGACGACTGTTGATTGTTTTGCATTTTGTTGATGTGGAAAAAGGGTAAATGCCGTCTTTTATTGCTGTCGGGTCAGGGCAGGGATGTTCGGTCATGTTGTGTGTGGGCATGTTGAGGGCATCCACAGGAGGGCATTATTGTTTTGGTGATTGGTGATGTGGAAACCTAGCTTAAATGTCTTTGCTTTGCACGGTCAGGGCAGCGGCATGTGGTTGATGTTGATAACAGTAAAAATGTCTTGTTAGATGCTAGGTCAGGGACCCCGGGGTATTGTTGTTGATGGTGAAACAAGTAATGTCTTTGCTGTGGTTTTACAGGGCACGGGCATCATGTTTGTTAATGTCGAATGAAACAGTAAGTGTCTTTGCTGTGCGTCAGGGCCAGGGAATGCAGGGGCCATGTTGTTTAAAGTGAAACAGTAATGTCTTTGCTGTGGTCACGGGCCCCAGGGATATATCAAGGGCTTGTTTTTTTGTTAATGTGGAAACTAGTAATGTCTTTGTTGTTAGAGAGTCAAGGCACAACAGACACGGCCCAGCAGGGCATGTTGTGAATGTTGATGTGAAATGATGAAAACCAGAGTTAATGTATTTGCTCGTGGTACAGGGCAGCGGGCATCAGGGCTATGGGTGTTGATGTTGAAACCGTAATGTTCTTTGCTTGGTTCCTTGTGGGTCAGGGCAGGGAAATGTTTGTTGATTTGTGAAACAGTAATGTCTTTGCTTGTGGTCAGGGCAGGGCCATTGTTGTTGATTGAAACAGTAATGTCTTGTTGTGGCAGGGCAGGGCATGTATGTTGACCTGTTGAACAGGGTGTTAATGTCTTGTTGATGCGTGGTCAGGGCACAGGGCATGTTGTTGATGTGAAACAGTAATGTCTTGCTGTGGCAGGGCCAGGGCATCAGGCATCCAGGGCATGTTGTTATGATGTTGAAACAGTAAATGTCTTTAGCTGTTGGTCAGGGCAGCGGCATGTTGCTTGATTCGTTAATTTGAAACAGTAATGTCTTGTTGTGGTCAGGGCGGGGCATGTTTTCATGTTGTTGATGTGAAACAGGAATGTCTTGTTGTGTCAGGGCAGGGCATGTTGTATGATGTGAATACAGTAATGCTGTGTCTCGTGGTCAGGGCAGGGACATGTGTGATGTTGAAAAAAGTAATTGTCTTGCTGTGGTCACGGGCAGGGCATTGTTTTTGTTGATGGAAACAGGTATGTCGTTGTGGGTCAGGGCAGTGCATGTTGTTGATGGGAAACAGTAATGTCTTTTGTTCGTGGTCAGGGCAGGGATAATGTTGTTGATGTGAAACAGTAATGTCTTTGATGTGGTCAGGGCAGGGCATGTTGTTGATGTGAAACAGTAATGTCTTTGATGTGGTCAGGGCAGGGCATGTTGTTGATGTGAAACAGTAATGTCTTGCTGGGTCAGGCCCAGAGGCATGTTGTTGAGTGAAAACAGTAATGTCTTGGTTGCGTGGTCAGGGCAGGGGCATGTGTGATGTGAAAACAGTAATGTCTTTACACAACAAAGCTGAAAGTAGTGACTGCTGTACTTTTTGAAAGAATATGTAAAAAAACAAGGATGAAGGGAAAAGTACCCGATAGGGAGGGGGGGGCAACCGACGTTTCGTGTACATAAACACTTCGACTGGGAGCAGCAGGAAAAAGTGTGACGACAGGATTTTTTATATTTTAAATCAGTGAGCACAGTTCAAGACTTGGAAAGGGCCAGTGGTTGAAGAAGTGGTCAGCACTGGGATGGTTCACAGTTCACAGCGGGGAAGTGTTGTGGCCCAGTAGTGGGATGGGAAAAAAGGGGGGTGGGGGTGAATAGAGTTCTCAAGTTGGGGGCAAAAAGAAAGGGTCAGGGTAGGGTGGGAAGACCGCGAGGTTGAAGTGCAGTAGAAGGCGTAATGGGGGGGGGGGGGGGGGGCGAGGGCGGGTGGGAGTGGGAGATGAAGGTTTGGATGAGGTGTACTCCCTGACATTGAGGTCCTTTGTGGATCAAGGTGCCAAGCGTTAGGATCAGTTGACTCAGCCAAGAATGTTCTGTATTGTCCCTTCCTTACGTCCGTTCTCCATAGGACTGCTACCCGATGCAATGACAAGTTGTGGGTGGTCGGGAGTTGAAATGGTTTTGCACAGGAGTGTCTCTTCTTGTGAGAATGCTGTCTCTGTGCTCTTTGAAACGTTCATGAGAGTTTCTGTAGTTTGCCCACATACTCATTGCCTAAAGAGGGGCAGGGTTAGAAAACATAGACAACATAATTGGCTCTGGCAGGTAAAAGTGCAGATTTCACGTGAAAGGTCGACTGGAGGGCCCGAAACCGTAGTTGTTGGGTTAAGAAGGGCAGGTTTTACATTTCGGTTCTTGCACGGGAAAGTTGACTTGGCTGGATTGGTGGAAGCCGAAGGGATGGAAGGCGGAATGCACTAAGTGGTCACCAAGGTTTGTCCCTTTTGAGGCCACCATCGGTGGTTGACTGAACAGTGCTCTGGAGGGCTCGGGTCTTCCTTCAGAGATAGCTGAAGTTAGGAGAGAATGTCTTGCACAGGTAAAGTGTGTGGATGGTAGCGTCAGGGTCCACGAATCACAGGCGATCATGTTGCCTGTGGTCTCCCTTATCTTTGTTCGTAGGAGTTGGTTGCCTGGGGAAGGCTATTGTGCTCGTTCCATGGCTGCCGCTACTGTGGCTATGGCTAGCCTCATGGCAGATGAAGAAGGCATAGCCGATTAGTTTGCGCCTCATGCGCATTAGTCTCTCCATCAGGTGCCACAAAGTACTGCGTGAGTCTCAGAAATTGAGGAGAAGGGGATGCTTTCTTTCATGGGATGGGGGGTGGCTCGATGAAAACAGGAGATAAGAATGAGAAGAATCCGTCGGTTTGTAGTGGCACTTTAATGTGTGGAGGGGACTGCGAATGCTCTGAAATATCCTTATGTTGATGTCTAGGAATGAGACGGAAGAATCGGAGATCTACCATGCGTGGCAACTTTGAGGAAATGGGGTTGAAAACTATTGGCATAGGCAATGAAGCTAAGTAGTTCTTGTCTGCGGAGAAAGAGTAGTGTCCCGCGAATCAGTCGTCATAAACCTTTGAAAGACTCAGGCAGGCGTCCATGGATACATGGGCAAAGTTTGTCGCATCAATAGTACCTCCATGCATAGGCAGGGCATACGATGGGCCAATTCGCGTCTTCCCATCGGCAAACTCCCTTAGGTGTTTGTATGTGTCCATACCCAACTCAAAGGAGTTCAGGGTCAGGACAAGCTCGGTCAAGCGACAGGATGGTCGTAGGTGTTGATATTCAAATCCACTTTGGGCAGTAGTGCTTCCTTCACAGCAGAAGGCCATCCTTGTGGGGAATGTTAGTGTATAAGGAGGGTCAACATCCATTGTGCAGAGGAATCGATCTCACTATATGGTGGAAAAGAGTAATCTGCAAAGCGATGGCTGTGTCCGCAGTAGGTTGGTAAGTTTTGGAACAAGGGGCTGAACAACTGATCGAGGAACTGCGAATTGAGCATGTTGGGCAGGAACAGGCTGATACGATGGGGCTCGCCAGGTTACCGCTCTTGTGAAATCTTAGGGAGCAGGTAGATTCTTGCAGTGCGAGGTTCTTTGAATTGGCTCTTGTTGCTGCTTGGGGGAGAAGATCTTTGGGATGACTGACTCCGTTGATGGTTCTTCCTCACTAGTGCATTATCTTGTTGGTTGTTGGGGGCTTTGATGGGAGTGGTTAATTGGAGGGGCAGAAACGCTGACGCAGTGGCTTCCTCTTCATAAAGGTCTTTTCGCCCAAACCACAACAGCTCCCCATGGCTGCTCTTTTGATTACAATGTCAGTTCTTCTTTCAGTTCCTTCAAGACCTGTTGCTCTTGATTGAGCAAGGTTGGAATTTTCTCACAGGAGGTAAGCTCCAATTTGTCAAGATCTTGTTTGCATTCTTGATGTAAATAATCAATAGCAGGGAGGGAACTGTCCTCCTTAGGGGACCAGTCACTCTTTTCGTGAGGGAACAGTTGTGCTGGGCTCATTGGATACTTGATGTAGCTAGGCAAGTGAGCAGTTGTCGAAGAAAGCAGGCAAGGTCGAAGTTCGACGGAAAGAAATCGATGGCAGTAAAAAAAGCCTGTCAGTGTTGGGGGGTCTTAGGTTAGGAGAGCGGACGAATTTCAGTCCCTTTGCCAGAGTTTGTCGCTGGGCATCAGTCGAGGTTAGGTGGTCAAGGGATCGTAACCACCAGTTTTTCATCACTCGTGATTGGTTCGCACTTGAGGGGGTTGGTTGTGTGGTGTTTGGGAAAGTTTCTTCAGCTTTTTGAAAATTGGTGTTTGCAAGGCGCGTGTAGTTGGCGGTTGCATTTGCGTTGTTTGGATGATCAGCAAAGATGTAGGGGAGCCTGTTACACAGGGTGTGTCAAAGCTGATATCTTAGGTGGGACTTGAGGCAGTCAAGTCGTTGGAGTGACATGCAGTAATTTTGCACTGTAGAAGTCATCAGTTTGAAGCTAGTAGAGCGAAGAATGCAAGTCATATGATGTTGAAAAAACTTGGACTGGGGTGAAGTGTGGAAATTCAATTGGAAGCCATTGGGGATGAGTCTTCGATGTAAGCAAGTTCTCAGGAACACAACATGGCTGGTATATCTGGTCTTGGTCAGGGTACACTTCAAGTACGATAAAGCAAGGGTCTGGGGAATGGTGGGGAGGGTTTTTTTTAAAGTTGAAAGGCCAGGGCAAACAACTTTGCAGATGAGACATGGTGGCAGCGAGGTGCAGCCACACACAAAGAAGATGAAAGTATGACCTCGCTTTACTTTTGAAAATGAATAGGTACAAAAAACAAGGTGAAGGGAAAAAGTACTGAGAGGGGGGGGGGGGGCCAACCGTCGACACGTAATGTCTTTGGTTTGGTCAGGGCAGGGCATGTTGTTAATGTGAAACAGTAATGTCTTTGTTGTGGTCAGGGCATGACATTTGGTAATGTGAAACAGTAATGTCTTTGTTGTGGTCAGGGCATGACATTTCATTAATGTGAAACAGTACAATGATCCTTTGATTGTGTCACATGGCCTGATCATTTGGCGTAATGGTGAACAACATATACAATGATCTTTTGTCTGTGGGTCAGGGCATGACATTTTGTTAATGTGAAGCAGTAATGTCTTTGTTTGTGGTCAGTGCGCATGACATTTTTTTTTTTTAAATTTTATTGAATAGTTTTATTTTCCATTTTACAAATTTCATGAAGACAGAACAAAGACACACACACACACATACCTACACACACAGTGACATAATAGTTATAAGAAAAAGTATGACTACAGTAGAAATTCCATCTCTATCATAACTGTCACCAATATAATTGATAACACCAACCATAAATCAGGGGTGAGCACAGGGGGTAAAAGTATCAGTGGGCAAATGTACACAGAGTTATAAATCATCAAACATTCAAAGTTTAGGCTCCCCCCAAGAAGAGCAAAATTTGTATACACAGTGACAGCCCCACCTACACCCCTACACACACACAATCAGTACCATGCATATACACTCATGAACACTACATTATCTTCTAAGCTACACAGTGACATCCCTCCCTCCCAAACCCTATGCCTTAGGTGGGGTACATCTATAGGGTTACTCAGCTGAAAAGAAAAGACACACACAACACAAGTCAACTAGTACTAGCAGTAGAATATTAATGATTATGCATTTATATTGACAAAACATTAGACCTATGCTGGCCACAACCTATTGAGAGAAAAGAAGAAAAATGACAACTAGTACTAGCAGTAGAATATTAATGATTATGCATTTATATTGACAAAACATTAGACCTGTGCTGGCTACAACCTATTGAGAGAAAAGAAGAAAAAAGAAGCCCCCAAAACATAACAACGAGCAGCATCTTATTTAACACCAAATCAACATTACACATAAAAAGGATTATACAAATATTAAAATAAATCATGTCAGTTTTGCAAAAGCAGGGCAAACAAAATGGTGAATTTATGAAATTACTTCAAGATATGGAAACCAATTTTCTTCAAACTGTCTTGCAGTATAATTTAGAATAGATGAGTATTTTTCTATATTGTGTCTATATTTTAAAATGGCAACAAAAGCCTGCAGGTTAGGGTGAACATCTTGCAGTTTGCATTTATAAAATACTAATTTAGCTAACAGAAATATGAGGTCTATAACTTTGTCTGTCTGTTTTTTGCTTGACACCAAATAAAATCAACTCCTTGCTTGTTTCCATGTTGTAGCAGTGTAGGCATTTATCTTTTAACATATTCGTTTAGTTCATTCCAAAAGCTGCAAACAATCACAGTCATACAACATGTGTGGAATTGACTGTTCTTTCTGACGGGCAGAAATTGCATGTCAGGGAATCAATAATTTTAAGCAAAAACAAACACCTCTGTGTTGGAAGCAATCTATGTAAAAGTCTAGTCTGGAACCATCTCAGTTGGACATCTGCTGCGGTCTTAAAGCAGTGAGAAAAGATTAATTTCCAACTGAGATTGTCAAATAATTGTTCCATTTAGAGACAGCAGTAGGAACAACATTACTATCATTTAAAACATTTTGAACACATTTATTGCCCTTTTTAATAATAAACAAAGCTTTCTGATCTAATACTTTGTACCTGTTTGTAAGAATAACATTTAATTTTCGTCCATATGTAAAACAGTAATGTCTTTGTTGTGAAAGAACATGACATATGTTAATGGGAAACAGTAATGTCTTTGATGTGGTCAGGGCATGTTGTTAGAGATGAAGAAGTAACGTCTTTGCTGAAAGTCAGAAGAATGTTGTTAATGTGAAGGAGTAACGTCTTTGCTGTGGTCAGGGCATGTTGTTAATGTGAAACAGTAATGTCTTTGCTGTGGTCATGACATATGTTAATGTGAAACAGTAATGTCTAAGCTGTGGTCATGACATTATGTTAATGTGAAATAGTAATGTCTTTGCTGTGGTCAGGACATGTTGTTAATGTAAAACAGTAATGTCTTTGCTGTGGTCATGACATATGTTAATGTAAAACAGTAATGTCTTTGCTGTGGTCATGACATATGTTAATGTAAAACAGTAATGTCTTTGCTGTGGTCATGACATATGTTAATGTAAAACAGTAATGTCTTTGCTGTGGTCATGACATATGTTAATGTAAAACAGTAATGTCTTTGCTGTGGTCATGACATATGTTAATGTGAAAACAGTAATGTCTTTGCTGTGGTCATGACATATGTTAATGAACAAGAACCAAGTAATGTCTTTGCTGTGGTCATGACATATGTTAATGTAAAACAGTAATGAAAAAAGAACTGTGGTCATGACATATGTTAATGAAGAAAGAAGAGAATGTCTTTGAAAGAAAAGCATGACATATGAAGAACAAAAAAGAGAGTAATGAACAAGCTGTGAAGAATGACATAAAGAAATGTGAAACAGTAATGAAAAGAACAAGATGTGAACAGAACAAGGAAGAAAGATGAACGTTAATGTGAAACAGTAATGTCTTTGATGTGCTCAAGACATGTTGTTAATGTGAACCAGTAATGTCTTTGTTGTGGTCAAGTAGACATAGCGTTAGAATGTGAAACAGAAAGATGAACTTTGAAAGTGGTCATGAGATATGTTAATGTGAAACAGTAATGAAAGAAAGAAAGAAAGTCAGGGAATGTTGTTGATGAAGAAACAGAAAAGTCTTTGCTGTGGTCAGGGCATGAAGTTTAAGAAAGAAAGTAATGTCTTTGTTGTGGTCATGAACATATGTTAATGTGAAACAGTAATGTCTTTGTTGTGGTCAGGGCATGTTGAAGAATGTGAAAGAAGTAACGTCTTTGAAGTGGTCAGGGCAAGTTGAAAAGAAGATGAAGAAACAGTAGATGTCTTTGATGAAGGTCAAGGGCATGTTGTTAATGTGAAACAAGAAGAAGAAGAAAGCTGAAGGAAAAGAAGAATGTTGAAGAATGTGAAACAGTAATGTAGAAAGCTGTGGTCAGAAGCATGTTGTTAATGAAGAAACAGTAACGTCTTTGCTGTGGTCAGGGCATGTTGTTAATGAAGAAAACAGTAATGTCTTTGCTGTGGTCAGGGCATGAAATTTGTTAATGTGAAACAGTAGACGTCTTTGAAAGAAGGTCAGGAAGCATGAAAGAAAAATGTGAAACAGTAACGTCTTTGCTGTGAGTCAGAACCAAACATGTTGAACAAGCGTGAAAGAAGAAAAGAGAGAAGAAAAGCTGTGAAGAAAACAGGAGAGAAAAGTTAATGTGAAACAGTAAGAGTCTTTGACGAAAAGGAGAAGAGGAAGATGTTGAAAACACAGTGAAGAAAGTAAGAATAAATGCTGTGGTCAGGGCATGAAAGAAGATGAACAACAGTAACGAAAAAAGAAAAGAAAAAGTCAGAAAGATGTTGAAAATGTGAAACAGTAAAGAAAAAAAAAAAAAAAAAGGGCATGTTGTTAGAGGGGAAACAGTAAGAGTCTTTGCTGAAGTCAAAGCATAGTTGAAAGAATGTGAAAGGAGTAACGTCTTTGCTGTGGTCAGAAGCATGTTGAAGAATGTGAAACAGTAACGTCTTTGCTGAAGAAAAAAAAAGGGCATGTTGTTAATGTGAAACAGTAACGTCTTTGAACAACTGTGGTCAAAGAGAAGCATGTTGAACCAAATGTGAAGACAGAACAACGTCTTTGAACTGTGGTCAAGGGCATGTTGTTAATGAAGAAAGACAGTAATGTCTTTGCTGTGGTCAGGGCAAGACATTTGTTAATGTGAAACAGTAGATGAACTTTGCTGTGGTCAGGGCATGTTGAAGAATGTGAAGAACAGTAACGTCTTTGCTGTGGTCAGGAAGATGTTGTTAATGTGAAACAGAGAACGTCTTTGCTGTGGTCAGAAGCATGTTGAAAAATGAAGAAACAGTAGAAAAAAAAAAGGTGGTCAGGGCATGTTGTTAATGTGAGAACAAGTAACGTCTTTGAAAACAAGTCAGGGCATGTTGAAAAATGTGAAAAAAGTAAGAGTCTTTGCTGAAAGGTCAGAGGAAATGTTGTTAATGAAAGAAAACAGTAATGAAATTTGCTGTGGTCAGAGAGAAGATGTTGTTAGAGAGAGGAAACAGTAATGTCTTTGCTGTGGTCAGGGCAAAAACATTTGTTAATGTGAAACAGTAACGTCTTTGCTGTGGTCAGGGCATGTTGTTGATGTGAGAACAGTAATGAAGTCTTTGAAGGTGGTCAGGGCATGAACATTTGTTAATGTGAAATAGTAATGTCTTTGCTGTGGTCAGGGCAGGGCATGTTGTTAAAAAAAAACAGTAAAAAAAAAGTTGTGGTCAGGGCATGACATTTGATTTAATGTGAAACATATAATGTTCTTTGTTGTGAGTCAGGGCTATGACATCTGTCGTATGTGAAACAGTAATGTCTTTGTTGTGGTCAGGGCATAGTTGTTAATGTTGGAAACAGTAATTGTCTTTGTTGTGAAATCATGTACACTTTGAAGACATGTGAAACAGTAAGGCCTAGCATTTGATGTGGTCTCGGGCTATGTTTTGTTTCGTTGTTTTGAAACAGTGGTGTGTTTGCTGTGGTCAGGGCATGTTGTTAATGTGAAACAGTGCATGTCTTGTCTCTTGTGATTCAGTTGGCGCATGACATTTGTTAATGTGAAACAGTAATGTCTTTGCTGTGGCTCAGGGCATGTTGTTAATGTGAAACAGTACATTTCCTCTTTGCTGTGGTCAACCCCCCCCCATGTTGTCCCATGTCAAACAGTAATGTTCCTTTGATGTGGTCTTTTGCATGTTGCCATTAATGTATCTACTTTTAAGGGCATCTTTGTTATGGTCAGGGTATGGCTCAAATCAATCTGGTACAATGTCGCTCCAGACTTTGCGGAGAATCGACCCTTTGACTCCCTACACGCTCGGTAGCTCACTCTCTCTCCAAGGGCTGTGGACAAAAACGTTGGGGGGTATCCGTGGCAGTCTCTCTACGTCTCTCGGTCTCGGTGTCTCTCTACTAGAGCTCTCTCTAGCCTGACGCATCCACACACACTGTACACACATCTCACACAACACACACAAACACAAACACACCTCACAACACACTCTATCACACACTATCCACACTATTCACAAACACCTCGCAGCTCGCGCACACACACACTCTCGCTCGCAAACTCACGACACACTCTCACACAATCACTCTCTCTTCTCTCTCTAGATCGCGTGCTCTCTCTCTCTCGATCTCTCTAGCTCTCTCTTACTCTCATCACCTAAAATCTTTTATAATTAGCGCGAAATAAAGTTGTTGCCAAGGGTTCTAGACTCTCTGATCATCTACTTCACCCACGCTGTCAGGTATCGCCACACACTCGTCTCGCACGGACACAGCACGCTCGCACTGCCCACGCATGACATCGTAACACAACAACACAGCTCACCAGCTGTTTCTGTCCTAACTGACTCGCTCTCAGTGCCCCTAACCAGCTTCCGCCATTTCAGCTCACCCAAACTCCCTAACTCTTCTATCTGTGGCTTCACTCCTCATACGCTCTCTCTCTGTGCTGTGTCAAGTCAAAAATATTAGGATCACTTAGTGTGGAAATTACAGTGTCCCTCTCGCTACACTCTCACAATACAATCAAAAGAAACACATCTGCATGGGACTGTGAGCGTTGTCTCATCTGTGGATTTGTCCATCCCCCTTGTATGCAAATCTCTAAGCGGGTGAAGATGCTCTGTTCTGGTCTGGAGAAGATGTTCTAAAACGATCTTTTTCAAAACATTTCTCTAGCAATCTCTCTGTCACCCTCTGTGACTCTCCGATAGTCATTCTCTCACGATGGGCTGCTTATTTTAAGGGGGGACTATTGCATATTGTAGAGGACCTTCCGATCTAGCATGGAGATTGTACAAACTCAAAGAGATGAAGAGAACAAAGAACTAAAAACACATGATAATTGGGAGGCACACACTTTCAAAATTCGAGCACTAATGCCATCTGGGCCCTTTGCTTTAATAACTACTGGGGACGAGAAAACACAGACTGAACTACACTTTGTTATACCTCATAGTGGTCATCATTTGCCCTCCCTAACAACTCATATGAAAGTCACTCGTAAGAATGTAGAATCGCTGGTGTTGTGTTGTGGTGTGGTGTGAGTGCATGTGTGTGCGTGTGCGTGCGTGTGCGTGTGCCGTGCGTGTGCGTGTGCGCGCGGCGTGTGTGTGTGTGTTGCATTGGCCAACAAGTGCTTATGGAGCATGGCAACACGTTTCACAGACCCGCGGTCCTTCACGCAACTCCACCCAGATAGATGGCAATCTGTATTATAGGGGAACTGTGGAATAGGCGATGCTCTGCTGTAAAGTCTCGTGCCTTAATACGGATGCTGGAAGTACCCTGCTTACAAGAGTCTCTCGCCCGGCGGGATACCGGGAGTGAGGGGGGGGGGGGGGAGGTTGTTCAGTACAATGAGTTAACAACACAAACCATTATGCACTCCTTAGCATGCCACTCCTCTTCCATCATCACCTTTCATCACACCCACTCCCTATTCGTACCCAGCCCACATCCTGAACCTTTTGACATTGGAACTGTTGACGGATGGTCTTCATTCCTCGGGACGGACGAACATCGCTCACTCACTGATCAGTCCATCACCGCCAATCAAGGTAACCTCAACAATTGGACGAAAAGATCAAGTCCCTGCCAAGTCTGTTCTCTCTAACGTGAGAGCCCAGCCTTCACATCTAGGCGCACCACTTGGAACCAGTGGGTCATTCGGTACGTCTCCGGGTCCTGGTAATCACCAGGAGCGAACCCTAGTACAGCTCATCCACAAGGCGGGGTGGGGGGGGAATTCTTGCCGTTCACTGGTGTCTCTGACAGACGCCTGTAGAACGTGGTCCTGGGCCACACCTCCGTGGATGTTTCACAAGTCAGCAAAAGAAAGCTCTTCCCTTTCATCCGTGGGTCGCGGAGGAGAATAAGACAGGATACATGAATTATTTCCAGGTTAAGACGTTACCAGTGCATTATCTGAAGCCCAATGTGTACCATGCAAAGAGACTAACTTTCCTCTTGAGAAAAATGGGGAAGGAAGCAACGCAATACAAGGCCCATGTAGAAATCAAGAATGTCCTGGCAAAATGCGACATTAAGCTTATGGTAATTTTTACAAAAATTTCATTGAAGATGTTGAACGTTAACACTATTTCACCCAAACATTCTGTGAGGGAATGAATATCCATGGCGCAACCCACGTTGAATAAGTGCAGAGGACCTGCATGTGTATCATTGCTGTTAACACCATTCCATACCGCATGTAGTCCTGTGCCAGTGTACGTGCGTGCGCGCGCGTGTGTGGAGTATATGTGTGTCCCGTTAGATTTATGTTTCTGCCGTTTTGTTGTGATTTCTCGATCCCGCAATCACGTGACAGTGTGGGCAGGCAGAGATCACCAACTTTAGACAGTCGTGTGACAAACTGTCAGTCGTGTGAAATCTTAATGGGCGACAAACTGATCAGTCGTGTGAAATATCTAATGAGACAAACGCTATCAGTCCATGAATGAGAAATATCTAATGGCGACAAGCTGTATCAGTCCATGTGAAATATCTAATGCGACAAAAACTGTTCTAGTCCGTGGAAATATCTAATGGCGACAAAACTGTATCAGTCTCCATGAGAACATACCTGACATGGCCACACAACCTGTAATGTCTAGTCACCACTGCATCTCGGTCAGGAAACTAAATCATCCCCCCTCTCAATTTGGCAGCCAAACATCCACGACTGATATCACGTGCGACACTTTGTGGAGACATTAACCTATCCTAAATGGCTCCGACAAACTCATACTTCAGTCCAAACGTAGGTGAATATATCTAATGGCGACACATACTTCAGTCAGTCATGGGGAAACTATCTAAATGGCGAACAAACTGATCAAGTCATCAGAGAACATATCTAAGGGGGGACAAACTGTCACATTCATGTGAAAGATAAATCTAATGGCGTCTGGTGCGTTTTGTGTTTGGTGTACAAGAGCTCATTGATATTCACAACTCGATTGAATTAGAGTCCAAAAACGGACTCATCGCCATGAGCGCGTTCTAAAATGAATGATGAAGGAAGTTATTGAGAAAAATAATAATTGCTATTATCAACAACAAAGACTGCAAAAAAAAAAACTTGAGGGCATATAAAAAAAACTCATAATGAACTGAGACGTTATGTTTCTACTGTACACTCCGCGGACTGCGAATTACCAGCACACAATAAGTGGGACGACTGTCCACTATACACCACAGACACAACGCATCAATTTCAAACAGCCATCCGCTAGAGCAAAGGCATCCTTGGACCTGGTACTGCAATATCAGCGTCCTGATGCTAAAGTCTGCACGCGGCTTTAGAAACACGGATACACCTACTAACCGTAGTTAGAAAAAAACCCCGAGCCTACTAAAAAAACCCCTATACATCCACTTTTTACTATTTGATTCTCCCGGAATGATGTCCATAGCAAGTTTAATTATATTATTCCCCAATACGTGACTCTAATAAATCAATGTGATCGAGTCGAAGGGAGTACCGCTTTCACTCTAAGCATCTTCTAGAATCGACTATTCCCGATCTTATTAAAAAGAACACTCTTGGGCTTACAAGGACTCCCTCTATAGTAGAGAGTGGGGGCACCAGATGGTGTTCAGGAGACGACCCCACCGCAATACCCAGATTGGGAAGGGCACCTACTGGCCTCACATCTTGGCAAATACCATTGTCGGACCTCAGTGAGAGTGCGTGACTAGATGGTGTCAGAGAAGCCGAAGCACACAGTCATGCAAGGGCAGGCCACTGCATACTATATGAGCATGTACCACATGCTTCGAGGAGTTGGGCAAGGAGGTACCAGATTCGGATCGCTGTTCTAGAGTGCAGGGGCGACATAAACCAACGGGAGGAGCGCATCCAGCGACTTGGTGCGCACGAGACGCACACAGGACACAAATGACATTCCACACCATTGGATCAGTGCAACGAGAGGTGGCTCCCCGCGGTGACCAGTATTGTTGCTCGATGTCTCAGCGACGAAGACCAGTTGAAGGGGCCAGTATCCAGGCTAACACTGTTACCCCGCTAACATGGATGTCAGCTTGCTGGAGGACGTGGGCCGGCACAGATGAGGCTTTTCTTTATTACGACAGAGAGAACGCCACCCAGTGAACAAGAGCCAGTGCACACCACCACCGGCATACTATTGGATATTCCACTGTCCGACGAGTGGGGAGTGACAGAGGGTGTAGTTACCACGAGAAGAAGCACCGTTGACAGGGCAAAGGCACACTGCCTCATCCAACAGAGACTGCCAGTGAGAACGTGGCGAGGACATATGGTGTCTCAGAGAAGTAGAACGGCCGCCACACGTGCGTAAGGGCCAGGGCACCTGATCGACTCACTATATTGGAGGTCCAGGATGAGTGGTCGATGGAAGATGGTGTTCAGAGACAGAGTAGCATGCACCAGGTTGAAGGGCCAGCACCCTGCATACCATGGATTCCGACGTGAGAGTGGTAGAGGCCAGATGGTGGTCAGAGAAGACTCAGCCCACACAGGTGACAGGGACCAGGCACACTGCATAACATTGGATCGCAGTACGAGGTCCCAGTGGGAGGACAGATCGACGTGTTAAGCGAAGATAAGACAACCAGTTGAAGAGGCCGAGGGCACACTGAATTACATTGGATCCAGTGAGAGTGGGAGGACAGATGGGTCGGTTATCAGGAGAAGAATGCACCCACCAGTTGATACAGGGCCGAGGCCACACTGCAATACATGGATCAGTGAGGACGTGGGAGGACAGATGGTGTTCGAGAAGAACGCACCCAGTTGAAGGGGCAGCAGACACAATGCATACCATTTGGATTCCAGTGCGAGTGGCTGGAGAGGTACAGATGGTGTTCAGAGAAGAAGCACCAGTGACAGGGCAGGGCACAATGCATACCATTGGATCCCGTGAGATGGCCGAGCAGACAGAGGTGTTCAGAGAAGAAGCACCCAGTTGACGGGCCAGTCACCGACTGCATACATTGGATACAGTGGAGTGGCGTCGACGGACAGATGTCGTCAGAGACGACGCACCCCCAGTTGAAAGCGGCCATCCATGCACACTGCAACCATTGGATCCAGTGAGATTGGTGGTGAAACGTGATGTTCAGAGTGAAGAAGCACCAGTGAGGGCCAGGCACCACTGCCTACATGGAGCCAGTAAGAGTGGGATAGGACAGATGGTGTCAGAGAAGAAGCACCCAAGTTGAAGGAAAAGGCACACTGCATACCATTTGGATCCAGTGAGAGTGGGGGGAGGAACAGATGGGCTGTCAGAGAAGAAAGCACCCAGTT
>JAGGCT020000035.1:6824851-6859842 GCA_017654935.2 Phymorhynchus buccinoides
ATGAGTAGCTTCCCCTGTTTGAGCCGATTGAATTAGCAAGATCAACTCCCACACACCATTCGAATTACTCCCCTTAAGTATTTCCCGAACAATTCCTATCACTTTGGAAACTAGTAAAGCTCTTCACGAGAAGCAGCTTAAGATTGATTGAATAAATATAAATACAATATGTACTCCATAACTAACTGTAAAGTCAAATGCATTAGCATACATATAATACATTTCGATGGCTTGGGGTCAAAACGGACAATCTTTAGATAGCGCATTGACATATTTTATTGAACTTATTACGAAAACTAATAACTTGTATAAAAAAAAAAGACTTCGAAAATATACAAAAGGATAACCCCCATTTTCTATATTATTTGTTAAGTCCTTTTTAAATACAATTTCTTAGTTTTGTAATGACATTCAATAATAAGTCAATGGACAATCAAAAGATAGTCCGTTTTGACTCCAAGCCATCCCATTATACTTCCTTCATATTATGAGCATTTTGGCAGTACTAAATACAAAATCAGTTTCACTGTGATTGTGTTTGCGCCCGATTTCTGCATAGAAAGGTTAACCACAACGCTCGACCTGTAAAATTCTATGCTTGACAACAACAACCACAAAACAACAACTAACAAACAAAAGCTTACTCTCGGGCTGAAGAAGGGCGATCAGGGTTGGAACGGAGTCCTCCTTTTTCCTTAGGCAGCGTCTGACATCCTCTGAAACATTCATTATTTAAAGGGTATGGTCAGGTTCTTTTGGCTGAAAGATCGTTTCAAATCGGCTCTCAGCGAAATATAAAAATGCTTTTGTTGACTACTGTAGGTTGATGAATAAAGTGTTCTCACCTTTCTTGGCAAAATCTGGTTAGTCTCCAAATCATCTGGAGCGGTAATTGTAAGAATTTGTTGCCTGAAGCGCCGTGTTCGACAGGGCGACATTCAAGTTGAGATGTACTTCTGATTTTGTGCTTGTATGACGTTGTAGGGTTATCTCCCATAGCAAGTTTTGTAGTGTGTTGCGGTAGTAAGACATAAATAGCAGACAGCAACTTACAACAAAGCGTCCTCAATTCTATAAGTTTTTATTTCAATTAACAGGGATCTTAAAACGCAATGTGTTCGATGACGTAGGCAAAACTATGATGGAAGCCAGGAAATTAGGGGGTCTGCTATTCTACAGAAACACAAGATGATGAAAGTAGATAGAGAGTTGCAGAGTGACGACAACATTGGCTGTGGGTGTCCCTCCTGTTCATGTTTTCCACCCAATTTCGCAGCCGGAGGCTGGATCTTTGAAAGGAAACCTGTGAAATGTGTAGCATGACCTGGGTACTTGTTCTTCAAAGCACCCAACTGCAGAGCAAGCTCTAGTCATTTTTAGTTGGACCCCGAAAAAACGTTGTTTTACTTTTGCAATCCAGTTCTATGTCGTCATTTCCACTTTCAACGCAACTCAAAGCCACGTCTAGCAGACAATTTTTTTTCTATTTCTGAACATCGTTTTATTTTTTAAAAACAGAAATCCAGAAAATTCAGCCTTTCACTTCATAAATGGCATTTATTTATGTTCATCTAAACAACACAATCAAAGCCAAGTGTATCTGAAAACGTTTACAACTTTAAAAAAGAGCCAAAATTTACCATTTAATGCTCACATTTCTTCAAATCATCCAACCTTATTGGTGTGTGTTTTTAAATGATGCATACATGATTATCTTTAAAAAAACTAGCGCGAAATCGCAATAAATTTGTGGCATGAGGTCTATGTTTACAACTCCAATCATGATTACATACACCTGAGTTTTCAATAATTTTAATCTGTAAGCCAGAAATTTATCTCTGCACCATTTTTTAACTTTCTATATCTTTTTGAAAACATTGAAAACTATTTTATCCTACTTATGCTCATCAAAAGAAGCACCGCATGTGACTCGTCGTGTCTGTTGTAGTGTCTGTGTTACGTATGTTTATTATTTTGTACGCTTTTAAAATACATCATTTAAAGAGCGGCCTCAATTTGAAGTGTAGCCTCGATTTGAAGTGCGACAATTTTGTCAAAATGTGCGACAAAATTTTGGACCGACAGACCGACCGACCGTACCGACAAAGGTGAGTTATGAGGTTTGTGGGGGCTTGAGCCACAAACAATAATAATACAGTGAGAAAGTATGCTTGGTAATCTTACACAAGAAACAGTAGCAAAATATATCAAAAAGATTTATTTTTTTAATCAACATAACAAAATTATAAAAGATGGAAGAGTTGAATTGAGTTGTATGTTCTAATTCAAGAATCAATTAATGTACACTCTGTGTGTGTGTGTGTGTGTGTGTGTGTGTGTGTGTCTGTAAATGTGTGTGGTTGTGTGTGTGTGTGTGTGCCACTGTGTGCCACTGTGTGCAACTGTGTGTGTGTATGTGTGTGCGTGTGTGTGCCATCTCGTGTGGTGTGTGTGTGTGTGTGTGTGTTGTGTGCGTGTGCGTGTGTGCCACTGTGTGCCACTGTGTGTGTGTATGTGTGTGAGACGCATGCGTCTTTGTGCGTGCGTATGCGTGTGGGTGCGTGTGCATGGCGTGTGTGTACGTGCGTGCGCGTGTGTGTGTGTGTGTGTGTTATGTAGTGTGTGTGACAATGTCGTGCTGGGGAGGTTTTGGCGGAGCTTTTTCGGCGTGTGCGCCTGCGCTCAGTGCCAAGTGGTCAGTTAAGAGAGTATAGTAATTTTGTGTATTGCAATGATATTTTAACTAAGTAAAGTACACATTTTTTTGTGGGGGGAGAATATGAGGGATAAGGGGGAAGGGGTGGTATATCTACTCTTGTACATAAGGATTTGTTTTTATATGGATCATTTTAGTGAAATTGCAAAACGCTTAGAGGGATAATGGATCTCTTGTATTGCTGTGTGCCAAGCCAAATTAGGCCTTCGGGTGGTTGCTTCACTGATCTGTCTGCTGCTCATCCATTTGTTGATTACAAAAGAAAAAAAATATGTAGAAAGATGAAAAACTCTACATTTTTGTTTTTCAAAGAGTATGGAACAAAATATAGTTTTTTTCACATTTGCTCAAAATTCGATGACAAAGACATCCCGGATATAGGCGTAGATCATAGTGCAAACTGCCCAGTGGTAGACACATAGCAGGCAGTGAAGGGTTTAAAGGTTAAGCGCCAAAATAAAAATCTTAAAAAATAAATAAATAAATAACAGAAGCATATTATTTTTACAATTCCAGACAGCCTAAACAATGAAGCAGACCTGTTTACCCCTATTTTGAAAATTCATAATTTCTGAAACAAAAAATAGTAATTTTGAAAAAAACACCTAATCCAAGCTATTTTCTTTCCCTCTTTCCTTTTTTTTCCCGGCCCCCGCGCGACAGATTCTTTTTCTTCACAAAACCCGATTAACAAGGAAACTATTTGTAATTATACAATGATATGCAATAAAGTAGTGCACTGGGAGACCTTTGAACACATTTTTTAAACCATGTATTGGCCTTTTCTTTGGTGTCTTTCCATCATATTTTGGATCATTTTGGATCATAGAACTCTCACCACGCGGTCGCTTTGACGCCACCTTGAAACAGAATTTTTTTCTTTTCGAAAAGAAATTGACACGCGTTGCATGCTTTTGGGAACCGGAATGACTATTTCACCGCATTGTTTCAAAAGCGTCTTATCCCTTTAACTGTTTTCTCCTAGACGCTGGTGTGTTTTTTCTTTTCTTTTTCTTCGTCGCCGTAATTATCGTATTTGACTTTTGTTTCATAAAAATTACGGCAAAATCATAAAGGCAAACAGGTCTGAATGGTCTGAAATAAATAAATAAATAAATAAATAAATCATTGTAATAGAACTGCTTTTTCATATCTCGAGGGGGTGGCCAAAACAAATATAACATACTACGTAGCGGTCTAGGCTGGAATGATATATTTTAGCTTTCTTTTTTATGAGATTTATTAAAGTTATAAGTAGAATTTTTGGCATGGGAAGGTTTTGCAAAATTTTTTATGTCATAATTGCTATTTGTACGCGCGTTTTACTTTTCGTCCTACTTAATTATGTCCAATATTTGTGCGCACAGCATAGTTTATGCTTGGCGTTTAGATTTTAATACGATATATATAATAGTTATGTTATTTTGATATGTACGCCAGAACCCTGTTTACCCCTCATAATGAAAAAAAAAACCCGAAGAAGTTAATGCCCGCAAAAAAAAAACGGAGAAATTTGAGAACACAAAAACACGGAATTACTTGATTGTGCTACACAGTACTCTCCGCTGATCAACTTTCTTTCTAATTAGCTGTCGGTTTCTTTGTTTTTGTCCCTTTTCTTCCTTTTTTTTTTGCTTTTCTTTGCGTATAACATCGGCTCGTATCGATTTTCATATTTTTATTCTTTTCTTTTCCCCTTAATCTTTGTTTTCCTTTGCTTCCCCGCATCTTGTTTTTCCCGCCAGTTCCGACTTTTTCTTCCTCACCGTTTCCCTGAAAATTTTACCGCTCCTTCCAGAACAACAGTTTTTTATTATCCGTAACGTCCTACAAGCATCCACTCAATCCTCCTAGTCCAATTTGTTAACGTTACATAACAACAAGGCTGGAACCAAAAAGCAACAACTACCTTCGGAAAATGTCCCCCCCGATGACGACCCACGCTGAAAAATACATTTTCCATTCCTCCTTTCTCGGTTTCCCGCCGCCGATCCCCGCAGCCGCGGTGCAAGTCTGCAACCCTCAGCGCCCTCTCATCGCCCGCAATCACACTTTTGATCTTCATTTTCTTTCAAAACTCACACAATACATTCCCTCCACCACCCTATTCATCGGATTTCCCTCCAGTGATAATATAAACAGCGAACGCAGGCATCCCTAAATTGACTCACATCTTCACAGCCCCCCGCCTAACACTCACCAACCTCATCTACCATTAAAAAACTGCCTGCGGAAACGCTCTTCGAATCGCACAGTAACAACTCTGGCCCGCCCATTCTGCTCCCAGTCCCCGAAATAGTACGACCAAAATAAAAACATTATTCTATCACCCCCCCATCTTCTCCTAAACCAATGAAAATGCCTCCCCCCCCCTTTAGCAACCTCTTCTCTTATTCACTTGCGCACTTTGTGACTGTCCCTAAGCACAAAACCCCTTTCTGCATGAGTAGCGTGTTAGCGTACACGTGTTAACCCCCCCTATACTTTTAAACTCATATTAGATTCATTCTCGGTCATAACCCTTGGTAACCTTTTCCTTACCCCCCCTCCCCCATTCTAATTTGAACGGAAACAACTAATAAGACGTTTTTTTGAATCACTGGATATCTAATTTCAGTTCGTGCCTCTCTTATTCACCCGGGTTTAATTTACTATTTTAACCGGCACATTTGTAGCCTTTTCCCACAATTAGCGCAGAATCATTTCTTTTGGTTTCACTAAATCTACGGTAATGGTAAATTCAGATCTTGCTGTATGTGATTTCTTTTTTTTTTTCCTCTGTGCTTGCACGGAAATTATCCCGTTATATGTTGAGCGACACTAATAAACTTATGTTGATTGATTTGATCGATTGACTTGCACTGGAGCTTTGAGAGCGAGTGTGAAAAGAGGGGCGCCCCACACGCGTTCTGGCATCCCTGTGCGACTCCACCCCTCCCCAGCCCCCCGGCCACCTGGGCTGCGGTTCCGTGGCGGCGCACCCAGTGTATCCCCTCCCCCTTGCAATCAGCCCGCTGACTCAGCAGGTTTGGGGGTCACATGCGCGGGGTCTGCAGTTCCGAGCGAGCAGCTTCTTGGTTCTCGTCACCTGGGGTTTTTGCTGCTGGGTGACACAGAAAAAGCACACCTCCATATTAAACTCGTTATTCGCATGCGGCTCATATCGATTTTTGAATTCACCATATTTTTTCTGACGAATAGGCGCATCCCCCATAAAATTTTTACCCCCACAAGCATTTCAGATTCTCTTTTGTCATTATGTATTTTTTTTGTTTTACCCCCTTAATTTATTTATTAGTACACACAGTTTTGAGAACCTCCCTTTTATTAAGACCCTTACCACTATATAGACTCTTCTCCAATTATAAGAGGCGCTCACGTTCTGTGTGAGACATTGGTCCTTGCGGGCGTTTGGAAGAGGTGATGTGTGCAGTAGGAATTACCCTCCTTATAAGACCCCTCCCTTATACAAAGGCACCCTCCAAATTTTATGATGACTTTTCTCAAAGGTCGTAGTATTAAGAACTCGAGGTCTAACAACTGTACTAAGTCCATATTTATAAAGCGTGCTAAAACGCGGATGCCGGCTCTCCAGTTCCTCGTCCCCTGGGGGAAAAGCCGCATCGGCTCCAGTATTAGGTCGAAAAAATACGTGATTAAAAAACCTCACAAATCACCCAGCCGTACACACAAACAAAACATACACTCAACAAAAAGGAGAATATGACCCCAAGACAGATTACGTGTTTTTCAAACTCAGGTTTAGACATACGGGATACTAGTATCCCCCCTCCCCCCTCTCCACCCCCGAAGACTTTAGTGGGTAAGATTTTTTCTATAATCAATTTTTTTAATATAGACTTTACCTACTAGAAAAATAACAAACTCTCTACACCGATTGGTTACAACAACAACAAAACCACTACAAAAAGCCAACAATGTCATAGAGTGATCAAAATTGTTGGTTATTTAATATTTTTATTTTTTTCCCCCCCAGGTGAGCGAACCCCCCCCTCCTGCGAGTTTAGCCATACCGCCGCGACAAAGTCCCCCATCCCCCATGGTCTACCCCCTACACAGTGTGCACACCCAGAACTCACTTCCGTCATAAGCAAATATGCTTCAAATTGACATGCTATCCCTATTTAATTTCCGGACAGATATGTCCGATATTTAAATCGACTTGATTATGAGTTAATCTCCCTGTTTTTTGTTCAGTCACAGCTTGAGCATTCGGAGCCAAAAGAAACAAGTTCCGATTAGTATAGTTAACTCCTTTCGATAACATCCACTGCTCTTATGACAAAAATCATTACTGTGCCCTCCTAGGGGGTGCCTAGAATATAAAAAAAAAAATAACAAAGATTAAGAAGCGCAACAAAAAGTCAATCATACCTTGTCAATGACTTCCAGTATTGACAACATTACTGAGGTTTGATGCAAGTGTCATGTTTTCTGCTTTCTGATCATGGTTACATTAGACATATGTAATCAGAAAACATTTACATCAAGTACGTCTCCTTATTACTAAATCAACCCTGTTTGTTATGAAAATCATATTGGAGTTATTTTCTGAGCGCTCATAGCTATAGAGGCCGATTTGCATTCTTGTTCGACATTTTTCAGCAAATTTAAAATTGACAATATGTTAAGAGTTGGAACGAAAAGCATATGGGAAAGAGTGCCTTATGAATATAAGTGACTCGAAAAAACGTTGTTTTGATTTTTATTAAAAACTATGTGTGATTTAGGACATAGTGTTTAGTACTCAGACAATCTTCTGTTGGCGAGATACTCGGAATTAGGCGTCACAACAAAAACCACTACAAACCACAGAATTCATTTCGCTTCACCGTTCCAGTAGTGCTCAATATATTACTCACTCCACTGTTATAATGAAAACACTATTGGAGTTATTTTCTGAGAGCTCGTGTATAGGCCGATTTTTTGGCTTTGACAGATTTTCCAAGGCATTAAAAATTGAAATAGTAAGAGCCAAACATCTTACGTGGGATACGAGAGAGCGGGGAAGATGTGCGTGAATAAGTGATGCTGCGAAAAACGTCGGCTTTTGATTTTTTTCTTAAAACTATGGATTTAGACTAAGTTTTAGACTGGCAGATAATCATGCCCCGCCCTGTTTTCTTTTTGAGAGTACTCCCTCGAATTTAGGCCTTGACTGGCGTTCTTCTGTTCCGAGTATACTCAGAATTTTCGTCCCTCCAGAATGACGTTCAATCCATTGAAAAAGAAACCATCCATGGATGGAGACTGATGGGACTTAAGAGAGCGCACTAGCCACACTACCCTACCCTACGCACATCCTCACTCCCCACTGTTCTCATTCATACATGAGCATACTATATATGCCCAAGCTCTCAATTGTATTCTGTGGTAAGCTATGTTTCTTCCCTTCGTGTGCCCCCACTGTGTTAATCATTTAGTCCATTACAATATATGCCATATTGCTGTTGCTGCCTTTTGATTGGATCAATGACAACAGTAATTTTACTGATAAACAGTTTGAGTCTCATATGTAGTGGTGTGAAGAAAAAAAACCTGTTAGCAGATTCATTACAGATTTGATGTAAAAGGCTCAGCAAAAGCTCTGTACTGTCATCACCTTAAAAAGACTTATGTAGGTGCAGAAGATTGCATTATGCTGCACTAAACATACACAATTTTGTGCGCGATTATGCACACACACACACACTATGCACTACAACACATATACATAAACACGCACAACAACACACACACACGCACACATCTCACACATGCAAGAGCACATTGCACGGTGACATACCCACGACATGGACAGCTACCACTCCGCAGGCGAATACGCCTCCACCTATAAAAGTTCACTACACACAGGCACACAGCACACATACCGGTTTGATAAGTTGGGACAGTGACACAACACACCCACACACCACACACACACACACACACAAACACAAATTTACCCGCCCCCTGGGTGCCGTCATTACTTTTTTATGCTCACCCCAGACCCCGGCCCAACACCCCCCAAAATGCTGCCACATTGATTTGCACAAAGCAATGGCACTCACGTCGCTCAAACACATCTCTTTTGCTTGCGCGTTTCATCTACACACGCCGGCTCAGATTAGCACACACACATCGTCTTTTCCCTCCATGCACTACAACACACTGAACATTTTGTACTTCGCTTGACCAATCATTTTTTGTACCGCGATAGTCTGGTTTTCTCCTGCATCAGGACTTGGAATGTGACGGTTGTCCTATCTTCTGGTCGGGGCATCTGAAGCAGCAAAACGCACTGTGGGCCGTTCTGTCGAACTGCTCCCACCAGCAAAAGGGATCAAACTGTCAGCTTCCCTTCCATGGTTGTATAAGAATAAAAGCTCATGACAAATGAAATGAAAAAAAAAACACATGCAGCTCCTGGAAGTGGAAAATGTCTGTCGCACCAGCCTTTCGCTGGTAACTTTTATTATTTTTACCTAGCCCAAGAGCCAAAAGTATTACTCAGCCAAACCACTTGGCCGAATTGTCAGTGATCGAGTTTCTGAGAACAGATTGAAGCACTTCATTTTGTAGGCCTATGTCAGTCTCAATGAGATAGCCACGAAAATTCGGGGGGAGGGGGAGCTTTCAGTTTTGGTAGAGATTTTATTTTTTTTGGTTCGTGTTTCACTCTTACCCTTTTTGGGTGAAGGCTGCGATGCCTTTGAACTTGAACTTGAAGCCGAAGAACGTTTCATTTTGAACATGCACTGGCTGGTGAGCATGCAAATTGTGCATCGTATTTCCAGTGTGTGGGAAAACATGGATTGGGAAAGGAAACTCGCGCGAGAAATCTGAATCTCAAAGCGAGAAAGAACATTTGTTTTTTGCCCAACTCGCATTTGGCGGGAGAAGTGAATTATAAACTCGCCAATTATCTAAAAATGAGCAATTTTTTTTTTTGGGGGTCCACTCACCACTTTCAGGGCTGATAGGAGAAGGAAAGGAAGAGGAAGATGAGACGGAAAGAACAAGAAGATGAGCAAGAAAAACAAAAAAATAAAGTACAGTAGAATATTATAACAACAAAATAAGAAGAAAAAGTCAAGCTTAAAAAAAATTCAACAACAGGAACAAGCAAGTGTACTGTGTGTATTGTGTGTATGTTCCCCCTGTCGTCTGTGCATGCACACATGTTGTGTGTGCGTGTATTGCGTGTGTGTATGTGTGTGTGTGTGTCGTGTCGTTGTGTGCGTGTGCGTGTTCTTTGTGTCAATGTGTGTATGTTGTCACGTTGTGAGTGTGTGTGGAGAGAGGCTGTGCACATCCACTGGCGATGGCTGTGTGCGTTTTCGTGTTCTTCCCCATTGTTGTCTACTTCCCCCAAATCAAATCCGTCTAATCTTCTTCTCTTCAACAGATCACGTGTTGCTAAGAATGCGAGGGGGGGGGGTGGGGGGGGGGGGGGGGAGGGGGGGGGTGGGGGGGGGGGGGGTGGGGGGGGTGCCTGTGCGGTGGTGGGTGGGGGGTGGGGGTGGGTGGGTGTGTGTGGGTCTTCATGTGTGTGTGTGTGTCTCCTCTGGGGGAGGTCTTCCCTTGGGGGTACCCACATCCACTTTGGCTGGGGGGGGGGGGTAGGTGGGGGGGTGGCTTTGGGGTGGGGGTCCCATCCGCCCGGGGGGGGGGGGGGGGGGGGGTTGTCGTTCTTCCCATGGTTGTCTACTTTTGGTGCAATGGGTGGGATTGGGGAGTAGCACGGGGGGGGTCTGCCCTGTTTTTAAAATATTCTTATCCCTCTTTACAACCGATTTATTTTGTATACGGGTTTTTTCTCTGCTGTTTATCCTGTTGTTATTTTCACCTAGCCCCCCCCCCCGTCTTTTGTTTTTTTTTGCTATTTTTTTCTCTGTGTTTTTGGACTTCTTCTTGCGTTTTTGGGGCCCACCGGGGGGGTCTGGGGCCCTCTCGGGCAGCTCGAGATTTTAAGAACATTTTGATAAGATCACTTATCCCAAATTACATATTTGTTTTTACATCATTATTTCGCAATACTATTTTTTTAGAGTAACACCACCACTACATTATACATTTTATTGTATAGCTTCTTTTCTTTTCTTCCCGTCTTCTTCCCTATTGTATGTACGAAATGTTTACCTTGCCCCATCCATGCCATAATTAATTTCTTCGTTTTGGGGATGGTGTAGGTGGGGGTGTGCAAGTGCTAGTTGCACTAGGATGAAGAAGATCCTTCTACTCCCCCATTACATATTCCCTTACATCCTTATTGCTAATGCTATTTGAAGAACTCCACTAGTACATTATAATGTTTGTTCTTGATCATTCATCTTCCACCGGTACAACATGGCCTACTCCTTGCCCAAAGTCTTCATTTAGGCTGCAATTCTCTGCACTGGATGCACTGCTTTGTGATTTCGTTTTTTTCCTCCCCTCGGCACAACATGGCCTACTCTTTCTTTTCTCCCCTTTCTTCACTTTAATGTGTGCGCAATATCTTTATGTATGCGTTCGCACACAGGACCTCTGACCTCTAGATTGGCTTGATCTAGACAATAATAACATCATTTTAACCAAATATGCTTGATTTTAAATATTCATGCTGTGGTAATGTGGGATGATGTACTAAAATGTGTGATATTAGCGATGTGCCACATTTAATGGATCATTCTGGTACTCAGCGGCTCAGGGAAAGAATAAGGACTAAAAAATGAGGGGTGTAGGCTCGGGGTGGGGGTGTAGCGCCTTTTCCACTTCGGCTTTTAAAGGGCGGGCCTAAGATGCCAGCCATTAGACATAAAAGGTTTTTTTCTCTTGTTTAGGTTTTTTTTTTTCTACGCTGACCACAGTGATCGCATCGTTGCCCGCTCGATTCTGGGTTTTTTGCGCGCTTCCTTCCTCCCCCCTTCGAGCGCTGATGCCTGATATCCTCGGTGGAACACGGGTGTAGAGGGAGGGCGTTTGAGTCCCTCCCATTGGGGAGGCGCTTTCAGGCTTGATGCTGGCTTCACTTTGTCCAGATCATCAATTCGATGATTCACCCGCCTGCACTGCTGACAACTTCTTCTGCGTCCCCCGCCGGATTCTAATCTGAGCAGGTTCCTGTGCAGTAATTGCAACTGCAATCCAAAACTGCATTCCCCGAGTGATTAAGCTCGGTACTGAAATAACATAAAGATTCTGCACAAAATAATTTTCCCCCGCAAAAGCATCAATAGGGCACTCTTCCCGCCAAGTCAGATTGTTTGTGGTCCCACTCTGCTCCCCCCCCCCTCATGGGCCCCCCCCGAGTCCCCCGAGTACATCACAAGACGGTAACACACGAATGTTCTATCTCTAACTGGTGCATTCTGTTGTACCTAGGTTCAAGTGCCACTTCCTTGGCTCCCTGTCAGGGATGATCCCTTCCCCCCCCCCCGAAATGCTATTTTTTTTCCTCTCTCCCTTAAGCCAGCGATCCCTCCCCCCCTACCTATCCTCTCCCCTCACAACCAATCCCCCACCCCCCCTTTCCCCCTTTCCTCGCTCTCTCATGATCCTCTCCCTCTTCCCCCTAGATTTTGTTCCCCCCTTTACCTCCCCATTACACCCCCCCCCCTTTTGTCCCCCCGCCCCCCCCCCCCCACATATCAACACCCCCCTCCTTCCCCCCCCCCCACCCTCCCCCCCCCCCCCCCTCCCCCCCCTCCCCCCCCCCCCCCCCCCTCCCCAACTACCGCCCCCGCCCCCCCCCCCCCCTCCCCCCCTCCCCCCCCCCCCCCTCCCTCCCCCCCGCATGATCACTCTTTTCTTCTCACCTACCCCTCCTTTCTCCCTTTGCCTCCAAACAAACTAGACTTCCCCCAAGTTCAAAACGCGCACTTAAAATCTGTCAGGATCAGGATCACGGATCTATAAAGTCTCAGGTGGCCAATACTGGAAAAGGTCTAGGACTAGGAGGGCGCATGTACCTACACAAAAAATGCTTAGAAAGAAATAGTGCGTCTTGCTGGAACACGGTCAGGTGCAGAGTCAGATCTTCAGGGCAGCCAGCCCTCGCAGCCTCTTGATGTGCCCTATCTTCTTGACTGTTTGCTATTATGTGGTTTTTGTTCATCAGTATTCAGATGCTAGGCACAGCTGTGGCGGCTTCTTGTTACTATCATTCGTCTGTCTTTATTATCATGTATAATTGTATTTAAAAACATGTAATATTTGGGGTGCGACTATATCTATGAGGTTTTTGAAATGGTCATGTTCGTGCATAGCATTAGTTTTACAGTGTGTGCCGAGCGGGAGTATTTTCAGTGGGCTTGTCTGATAAGAGGCTATCTGAGTGGTTGTGGAATTGTGAAGGGATGTTAATGTATCGATCGAAAAAGAGAGTCGATGTAATTTATTAGAGGGTGCAATCTCACAGTAGTTGCTATGGATAGTGTTGAGATAAAGATAGCTTAATTTAACTGCTGTATAAAACTGCGCCGTTTCTTGTTCAATAAACTGGCGGATTTATGTATCGAAGCATTGGTTCTTAATTTCTCAATACCTACATGCGCGTTACAGTGCTTGAAGCTAGTACATTTGTTTGCTAATTATGTCTACTCTGCTTAGAGTAGTTTATGCTAAGTATGCATGTTGATATAGTTGCGATTACCCTGGTGTCGATTAATTTACAGTAATAATACAGGGCATTCAAAAGTCGAGTGACTGCCCTTGTACGAATATCTTATCGATCTATATGTTTTTATAATAGGAAAACGAAAAAAGATAACACTTCATAATATTTTGGGTTTGTGGGCATGATGACTGTTTATTTGAATCGTACATTGTAATCTATTTTCGCTTTGTATTGCGTCTTGAAAAAAGGAGTCATCATCGCTATAGACAGGCTGCGGCGCATTCTAATGAATATTTGCTGAGCGTAGCATTTGGTGGGCTTTAACGATTTCAAAAGTTTTATTAAACCACAAATTTAAATGTATGTGTTTCTCAACATCGTATAGTGGTGGCTTAAATTTATGGGCGTTCGAGGCATAGACATTGAGTAGATTTTTCGCTGTATAGTTAGTAGAGTGTGGTAGTTGCAAATGCATTTGTCAGTATTCAGTGCGTTGAACTGATCGTCTGACGGGGCAGCTTGGCATGAGAGGATAAGCAATAGATTAGCAGCTCGTCTGGCTACTATTGTAGAATAAGGACCCTTTGACTTCCCGCAAGCATATGGGCAGTGGTATGGGGATGTTAGGAGAAATCTGGCGTTTTAATGGTGCAGTTGGCGCAGGCTCAGATGGGATTACATCTGATCAGTATGCTAAATGTTTTGTATTTGCTGGGATTCGGATAACTTTTCGGCTGGGAGTGCACTAGGAAGATTTTAAAAAATGTGGCCCTCAGCTTACTCATTATTGGAGGCACAAATAGCACATTAATTTTGCAGCATTGTTAGTAATATTACAGCATCTACAACTTTTTACAATGTGGCGAGAGTTGGTTCCCTAGCCGATGTAT
Organism: Phymorhynchus buccinoides; assembly: GCA_017654935.2. Lineage (NCBI taxonomy): Eukaryota > Metazoa > Mollusca > Gastropoda > Neogastropoda > Raphitomidae > Phymorhynchus > Phymorhynchus buccinoides. The sequence goes on from JAGGCT020000035.1 coordinate 6,839,058, forward strand.
CCACGATGTCAATATTTTGAAATTTTGATTATTTAATGTTATTAGTTTTAAAATTTGAAGATTGCAGATTCACAACTAAACCAAGTGTGAGCGCTGACAACAGTCTCACTTCAAGGATGATGGATGTTTAGACGCGTTGCTAAATGTAGGCGTCATGCAATTTATGAGCACATGCCCCGCATGGTTGCGCAGCATGCAGTTGGTTACCGTATGGAAATTATTGTCTATCTGCGTAGAAATCCTTCTTCTTCGGCTTTGGGGCGCACGATCATTTAGTTGAGCATTCTGGCACCCTCAGGAAAAATAAGAGTATTGAATATCAAAAATTGAAAGATCTAAAAAAAGCGGGGGTGTTTCGTTTCATGTGATAAAGTATAATATAGGGCCTAAGCTGCTGGCATGAGCATAGGTGTTTGTTAGTTGTAGTGACGCGGCACCTAGCCAGGGGTTAGAGGGGGGGCGGGAGGGGGATGCCGGGCTGATTGGGTTTATTGATGATTCGCTTGCCGACCGATGACCCCGCTGGGTGATGTACAGGGGCAGTGAAGGAGCTTAGAGGTCGTCCTGCTCATCTCTTTGATATGTCATTGGGATAGAATGCGTTTTGGATGCGCATTTTTGATGTCACGGGGCGTGTTGTCGGCATTGTAATCTTTTGTATTTGTAAGGAATTGGCCATGTCGCTGCCGCGGAGGAAGGAGACTACCAGCTTGGATTGGATGTAGTTTATGGTCTGCATTGTCGCAGTCAAAAAAGTCAGCTCGTTCAACATATAATCGGTGTCCCACTACTATGTAGAGTGTCGTATTTGCGTTAACATTTTGCTCTGAACATTTGAGCATAGAATCGGCATGAGTCATAAATTTCACCTTTTTTCTGAGGGTTAGGGTTAGGGTTATGGAAAGATGGTTCAAGTAATATATGAAGAGTGAAAGAAAGTGAAATTTGTGGTTTATGGCTCATTATGTCGCAAAATGTTGCAAATACTACACTCTCGAATAGTAGCCGGGGCGATTTATTTGAAGCGAGCAAAAAAAAATGATTATATAATTTTTTTGACTGCGAGCAGGGCCTAGTATATTTGTTAGGGGGTAGGGACTAAATAAGCTGTCAAGCTTTTGGGCAGTCCCATCGTGTTATCAAACTTGAATATAATATATATCTTTGATCAAATGGTGCCAGTGCACAGCGCCGGTGTTTATCTTGTGCAGCATGGAGAGTCTGGTCCTATAGGGAAGACGGGGTAAAAAGTGCATGGGCGGGTAAGAAGCCCATGCCATTTATCTCTTGAAATGAAGCAAATTTCATGTCTCATTTTGCCCATGAGATGAGCGTGAATGTCTAGCATTCGTCTCATGATTATTTTTTGACTGAAATTTTCTTTATTTCATTAGTTAATTGGGGTGGGCTTCTTACCCTCCAATGCGCTTTTTACCCCGTCTTCCACTAGCAAATACGAAACCATAAGGTCTAACGCTGTTTTTTTCCGTCCTTACTCCGTCCGCCGGTCTGTCTTGCCATCCTCGTCCACTAACTATCTTTGTCCCCACACATGCAATTCATTGGAACCCACCCTTTTCTTGACCCTACAGTCCTCTCTTTCTCGTGGCGTAGGAACGTTTTTCAAGCGGGGGAGGGGGGGGGGGCGGCGCGGCCGGTGATTGCCACAAACCGGGAGGGAGGGGGGGGGCGGGGTCGCAAGCGCATGGACAAGGTGGAGGATCATATGTCTAGTAAATTGCTACACTTGAATATAACGTTATATTGTTATTTTATAAACCCATAATCACTAATCAACAATAAAACAAATCTAGGAATGAAGAAAAACATGATGTGAAACAAAAAGACATAAAACAAAATACAAAACCAATGCTTGGGCGGGTCACACACAACACACAGCACACGCCACACACACACACACACACACGCACGACGACGCACGCACCACACACACATACACAATCACACACACACACACCACAACAACACACACCACACTCACACAACACACACACCACCACCACACACAACACACACACACAGTAATAAGGTCATTATTATCAGCATTAGAATATTAGATACAGTTTGTCATTGTAGCATTTGACTGAAAAAGTTACAGTTTTTGCGGACTGCGTTATATGCTGTAGACCTCTACACTACATTTAAATAGGAAATGAAAACTCATGTTCAACAGTATAAATAGAAAATGCCTTGCATATACTATCAATGTCAATCTTGAGGTAGAATACCATATTTTATTGCAAATAGACCAAGGGTTTCTAGTTTGAATCTACACAACATGTCTCTATGCCCATTTATGTGATAAACTACATAAATACTGTTTCAGGGCATATACTATTAAAATTCAAGAAAAACCAGTCATACTTATCATTTTCATTCAAATGAGAATGCCAATCCGTTAAAATATGCCAAAATACTCATCTTTAAGTCTGGAAGAAAAAACCTTATCACTTCATACTTCCGATTGTACCAATAAACCGTATATACCAATTCTGTTACAAACTTTCTAATCTTGTCACCCAGTTGCATTCACCCGAGCTGCAATAACATATCATACGACGTCTGCATAGTCAGTGCGTAAGCTAGTAATTTACCCAGTACCAATGCATTTTATTTCGATCGTAAATAAAGAGGGTAGCGTCTGCTCTGCAATGATATACTATTTCTGTTTGATGAGTGAACTGGGACATTTGAAACGATTAACTGCCAACGTATGATACTCTTTCCATCTGGATACATTATCATATAATATAGTCCCAAATCTCTAAGCATATGTTATACCATGGGTTCAATTTGTGAATCAAAAAGTTCCAAAATAACGTCAGTTCGATTGAATTAAATTTTCGTTAAAGAGTTACGAATTTGCTTACACCTCCCCCCCCCACCCCCCCCCATTTTTTGTTTGTCGCTTCAGTCCATCCAAAGTAAAACTTAATTAGTAGTAAATATTAATATCAAACATTTATACTCATTTGTTACTTTCCTTTCGCAACCCCCTATACCACAACTTCTCATGCCTGGAGAGATAACCGCCATTTAAATCTAAAGGGACCATAACTTTCTTTTGCTCGTAGCACAACTATAGGGGGCCTTATCTGCTTCATTTAAAATTGTTAAGCACTGAATCTGCAGACCTATGACTGTATCAGACAGAGAGGATAACAATCACCTTGCGAACAACATGAGAAAAAATTTCAACATCGTTTAGTGGAACATCTGCATGCAAGTCTACATGCTTTACTTATCATCAATTGCAATTCGTAATAAAAAGTGAAAATAATTGTGGGCTTAACAGACTCCCGGTGGGGAGCAACCGAATTTCACAGAGACGACCTCTGTGGATATAAAGTACCGACTACCTACCCCAGATATACCCTGTTTAACACCCGGGGATAACGAAGAAATTCTGAATACAAACCTTTATCATGGACTGCAGCTTAAGTACCGAATTATAGATTCCTTTAAGTGCTTTGGATACATTTTGCCTGTTAACTTCTAGTTTTCTTAGAACGTTCCGCACAAGAAATTCGGTTTACAGAGTAAAATGCTTCTTGAAAAAACGAAGCAACGTAAAGTTTTAGAGTTTGAATGAAGATAGTTTATTTTTGCTTCCTTCAGTCTGCAGCCGAGTCGGGCCATATACTTCAACACATTTTCAACAGGTAAGGTGAAGATAATAAACCATCACCAACACACAAATAACAAATTTTCAAAAGTCATCTGGATACAAATGAAGTAGTCGATTGGACACTGCATTTGGGATGCCACAAATTACGTGAACTCACCATCAGCATCACTTCTTGCATAAACCATTAACTAGCAAGATCAAAAAATAGTAACATTCTAGTAAATTACATTACCAAAATTATTAACGACATGTCTTTTGAAGAACAATTGTTACACACTCACTCCACATCCTCCCACTCATCAATCAGTCATAACATCAACATAATTATATCTGTCCACATACACTGCTCATCCCCGATTCTGCATGCATGTCATCACCACCATCAGTATCAATACAACCGAAGGATATTATCTTCGAGTAAGTGAATGCCGTTTTCAAGTAGTGTCACTATTACACAGGGCTTCCTTCGGGAGCATGTAGCAGACAAAAAAAACATATATTTTAACAAAATCTTTTCTTATTCGAACAGCATGACGTATCATATTCTAGTTGATTGCCTCAATATAGTCAGCAAAAAAGTTGATCAGAAAATAACAAGCAACCTGAATCGAGTTTCTCCCGTGATGTGAGGAGTAGTCTAGCAGGAGCACACGACTAACTACATATTGTGAAAAAACGTTATTTAATCAATAACGAATTATAAATAGAGCGTTAAGACGCTAAATCACAACCGCGCGGCAGCGTTTCGGCTCCAGTGACCTGACTTTGACCCAATGACCTTCATTATCTAACTTGGCATTAGAATCTCCCATTACCTACAGAATGCAAAATTTGAGCATCCTATAGTCATCCGTTCAAACGATAGAGAGGATAAACAAAATACAAACATAGTCCGCCTCGAAACGAGTGAAAAAATTCCCTCTCCCCAATCCGCTCTCTACGATCGAGGTTGGTAATAAATGTCTCGTCAGCACACAAATCAAAGGAAGAATTATGCCACAAATGAAAGCATACAATTTCTATCCAAGTTTTTAACGTGTAGTTAAAAAGGAATTTGGGACCATGCTAAGTAGTTTGGTGGTTTGTTTCATGTCATTTACACTAAAGAACGCAAATTTCTGTCAAAAGCAGTGCTCTGGCGTTTTTGGCCACTGCAAGCAAAACCGTGCAAACCGGGTTTCAGTCGTTTGGGTTTCTCCGCACCCCCACCCCAGCATTGATAATACGAGATGAGATCCAAACACCACAGAGTTAAAAGATGGCCGAAGCCATATGGGACATTACTTTTCTATTTAGTTGGGGCGGTTAAAAATTTGTGGCCACCATCTTACTGGCCGCGCGTGTTGTCGTTTAGTGTTGTGGTGTGTAGCGTGTGCGTAGATTGGATGAATGAAAAACGGATTGTCAGTAGGGGAACCCCTTCTCTGCCCAGTACCACCAGGCAGGGGCTGATTTTTTTATTAATTTTTGTTATTCAAAATATTCAATGGATTTAAACTTAATTTGGAGATCATCTTGTCTCTCTATTAGCCTAGTGTCAAACAGTTTTAAGTCAGCAGTGTGTGTGTGTAGTGGTGAGAACATGTTTTATTAAATAAATTAATAACCGCGGGGAAAACTGTGAAGAAAACATGCTACTTTTACCCACTTTCTTACCACTAATAATCTTGAATGATGTCCTTTTGCCATTTTTAAAGGTAAAATAAAAGACTATTCGGAACCATGCTAGGAATATGGTTGTAAGGTGACTATTTAAAGCTCAGGACGCGGACAAAATTTACATTATTTTAACTTCAGAAAGAAATCATACCACAGAAGACGGCCTCTTGATCCGATCTATTCCAAACAACTAATAATGAAACTGTATTCGTAATTTTTTGTACCTTCCACTACCATCTTGGAATCATTACCAGATTCGATTAAAAACAGCACCCTACTGTAAGTCAAGTAAAGCGATATTTATGTGCTAACGATGATATGTACCAACATTAATTTCTTATTATTTTGGCTAACCGAAGAGAACAAAATCATGACACGTAGGCTGGCTTAAGAATAAGTGATCCTGAACAAGTGATCTACATAGCCGTATCTAGTTCCGCTCTGTCGTTGTGGTGTTGCCATGAAAATGCTGAACATATTTACTCTCTGTACGTTTTTCAAAATCGCTCGTTTCAAATACCAATTCTAACTTACCTAATGATTACACCCTTAGTAACCAGAAATTCTTTTGCACTGGAAATTTAAATTACCAAACAAAATAAGCATTGCTATTTTTTGAAACAGTCCAACAGATTTATTCGTGAGTCTAAAGATTTCAAGTAATGATCTCCTTGCTTTTTGCGTATTAGATTACTAATTAAAACTCTGTAGTACATGTGGGCTGTATAATGTATCCGGACATGAACTTCTTCTGTTGATAGATGGTTTAATGACCCTTTACAATAGTATTTGATTCACTCACAGCTTGTATTCCCCATCATCTCATGATGTTGTTGTCTTGGTGTTTTAAAAATATATCTGAATGTTATATGTTTTCGTTCGTGTATATGTTAATCTATTTTTCTGGCTTTAGTATAATCACAAAGTTATTGCATTTATCTTTTCCGAATGGTGGTATTCACGAAGGATTCAAAATGTATATCCTTATTTTCCTATGTTTTAAACATCCTTTTGTGCTTACCAGCAGCCATAGCTAATTATATGAAGTAAAGTGGCACAGCTTAAGCTTAAGCTTGTTGTTGCCGGTATGTGTTTATACTGTTAATGTGCATTGAAAAATAAAATACAAAATCATTTAAACCAAAGTATCTTTCAAGTTCAAACATTGATCACATCACTTTAATTACGGGGGATTACTGGGGGATTACTCTCCACTATAAAAACACCAAAAAATGTCTCAAATTGGGGCACGATTCTGAGCCGCGGGGTCTAATTGACGCTCCAGTATTACGCTTCGGTGATGAATTCGCTAAAAAATTAAACGGTGTGTTGAACAATATAAAGATTTACAACAAGGTTTGATGTAAAATACTACTAGGTTATAAAAAAACAAAAAACGTTTGATGAAAATCCTGGTAGTGTGGCCCCTTAACCTTCGCCGGATATCGTAAGACTACACAGTCACCCGATGAGACGGGTCAAGAGACCATGTGGCGGTGTATTTACTCTGATGAGAGAAGTAGTCCTAACCGGAAGTAGTCCTAGCTAGCCAATCAGAAATCGTTGGTTTGTCCGCATTGTGAATTTTACGGATTTTATGGATTTATGGACTGTACGGGATTTATCGCAAATATGAGTAGATTTACACCCTCCTGCTCTATTTTTTGGTTCTTTCCGTGGTTAGGGTTAGGGATAGGGTGAGGGATAAGGGTTAGGATAGGGTTGTAGGGTTAGATGGGTACAGTTCGCATGCGAAGGTAGATATTAATGAAAGGAAATTTATTTAACACCCCAGACTCGTCAAAGAAAGCACTCGAGCCTCGATCTAGTCCTATTACGACGTTCGCGGGTCAACAGGGTAAGACCCAGTGGGTGGTTGTATTAGCGCGCGCGAGGCAGGTAGCCATTTCCTATCTCACCGCTGTTTTCCGGAAAAAATAATGGCAGCTGCCAAAGAGAGTGTGACGCTCGCTTGTCGGAACGGGCAAGTAAGATGTGGATAAATAACAAACAAATATTAATTGCATTTTTGTAAAGATAGTGAAGTCTGCTGAAATAAATATGATATAAATAAGATGTTTAGCATGGCCGACGTTGTAATTATCAAGACACGTGGGACATACACGCGCATGCAGTCGGTGTGCCTCAGAACGGCTGATCGACCTCTGCGGTGTCAGAGTAGATTTTGACCCCTTCTAAAAAAAATGTTCGGGGACACTGACCGAATTCCCCTCTATCTCTCTCTCTCTTCTGCATCTCTCTATGACTCTCTCATCTGCGTTTGGCGTATGCAAGCACACACACACACACACAGACACACACACACAGAGATAGACACACACACAATGCACACACTGCTCACACACACAATTGCCTAAAATCATTTATGTGAAAAGGCCATGAAATCGAAGATCACCCCACACTCAAACACACACACACATGCAAGCACACGCAATATCTACATACATACACGCACGGCATGACACGCACGCGCGCGCGCACACAACATCACGCCACACGCGGGCACACACACACGACAGACATACACACACACGCACGCACGCGGCACACACGCACGCGCACACACTTATACATACACACACACGCATGCACCGCACGCACGCGCGCACTACACACACACACACGCAACGCACGCGTGCACACGCACAACAATACATAAATACATGCACGCACGAGCGCGCACACCGCACACACACGCACGCACGCGTGCTTCACACACGCAAGCACAAACACGAAAGCAACTGCGCGCACACACACACGCACGCACGCGTGACCACACCGCACGCATCCACACATTTGAATTCAAATTCAATAAACTTCATTCATGCATTATACACACACACACGGCGCGCGCACACACACCACACACACACACACACGATGACATGCACACACACTCACCAACACATATACAGTACATAACACACGCACGCACGCACCCCCGCGCGCACGCCACAAAACAACATCACCGCAACGCTGCGCGACACACACACACCGCGCGAGCATAAACGCCAACGCGCACGCACACGCACACACACACACAAAAAACAACCGTGTCTACTGGACCCGCCCGTCGGGAATAGGAAATAGACATCCATTTCGGATCTTTATCTAGTAGGCCTAGGGTCTGACAGACCGTGCCATCGGGACTGGTAGTTAAAATTGCATCGTCAGCCACCATTCAATTTAACATAGACACATGAAATGTCTGGAATAAAGGCAAAATCGAGTTATTGAAAGATACCTAAATGCAGTTCAAACCGGATCTTATAGTTCCGGAGATTAGTAACGTGTTATGCCTCTCTGGGTCCAAAGACCCAGGAAGCACGGTGAAGGTTAAGTGACCCCGTTCTTTTGAGATCCGTTGATACGCGCGCCCGTGTGGTCTAGCTTTTTGTTGAATTGACTGACACGGAGTGTTGTCGTCATTGCTTGTACTGGCATCGTTGTCATTGTTGTTGTCCACGATGGCCAAGACTTGCCGCGTAGTTCTTGGGTCAGGCCGCTTCGGCCCCGCAGGTAAGACGTACACGGTCTCACAAAGTAGACAGATTTGTTTCCTTTCTGGCCTGTGCCGCGATCCCCGCATGTGTCTGGGGTCAACATCATTTGCTATAATATTCCCTTACTATAGGGGAAGACGGGGTAAAAAAGCGCCATGGGGGTAAGAAGCCCCCAATTATCTCATGAAAATAAAGGAAATTTCAGGCCAAATTTGCCCATGAGACGAATGCTTAGACATTAACGCCTCGTCTCATGGGCAAAATGAGACGAAAGGTTGCTTCATGCATGAGATAATTGGGGTGGGCTTCTTACCCGCCATTGCGCTTTTTACCCGGTTGTCCCTATGCATGGACACTCCAAATATAGAATCCAGAGCTATAGCAATTGATCTCGATTCGTCAAAATACCAAGTTGTAATTCAGTCTTGAAAATTGATACATCATGGGGTCGTGGTTCGTTGTTGATAGGCCCCACGATGTGCACGCACTAATATCATCGGTCCAAGTTTTACACGCCTCTCCTCCACAAGGTTCAGTACAGCGAGAGATGAGAGAGAGAGAGAGAGTTGATGACGAGGCGAGGATGAGAGAGAGAGAGAGAGAGAGAGGAGAGAGCAGAGAGAGCGAGACCCCCTACATACTGACACACACACGCTTCTTTATGACGCGCACAAACAAATGACACACATGTGCGCGCCTTCCGCAGAACTCGCATGCTACACGCTACATCTCACACACACTAGACCACACACACATCATATGCACGCGCACAACGCAAAGAGAAGAAGAACCACCACACACACGCACAGCGCATGCACAAGCTACATCACACACACGACGCACACAAAGCCATAGCGCACACACACACACACAAACATGCACACGCACACACGGACGCGCCACGAAACACGCGGCACCCCCCCCCCACCCCCCCCCCACACACACAGACCCCCCCCCACACACACAACACAGACGTGACATGCGACACATGTTTCCCTCACAAAGCGAAGAAGAACACGAAACACGCAAAACAAGAAGAACACACAACACACACACAAACACACAGGTTAGAGACACATCGACGCGCATACATAAACATGTCATAGGCCATATTTCTTGTCTTTGTCCTATATTAGGTACACAGCATGAAACACACGCTGGTGTTCTTATTCTCCAATGGCACGGACCTACATAAAGTTCGTGGCCAATGCGAAATGAGTTTCTTCTGAATTCCTTTCGTGTATTTACAACCAGCCCAAGCGACACTTACACACGAGTCCATAAACAACGAGGGAAACCAACAAACACTACCAAGTTTATGATGACTGTGCGCATGCGGACTTCAGGGAAGTGTTATGTTACAAAGAATGTAATTGTTTAGTGGTTCATTTCTAACCAAATGAACGGTTTCTTCCCCCACCACAGACTGACGCTCTTTCGTTTGCGCGAAGACATTTTCGAAGCCACCCCCCCCAGCACAAGGTGGAGGTAAGTTGTCGATACAAAATAATTTTTCTTATTATTCTCTTGTTAGTCACGGAATTGCTTAATGCTTCAATTTTACAAGAATAATGTATGTACTGTTAGAAATTTTGTCAATTCAGTCTGGTTTAGGCGATGTTTTAAAGAAATCGTATTTGTTTGGAAAGGGGCTGGTCCCGCATCGCGCATGGCATGTCATCTTCTCGCGAAAGCCTGCAATGGTGGAAACAAAACACGTGTTGAAACACGACAAGCAAGTAAGGGGACAGAAAAAAAACCCAAAAACTGTACACGTAACTTCATAAGTTCTAATATGTTATATTATCATTTGTTTTGTATTATGGTATTGTACAGAGATTTAATATTGTTTTTAAGGCGTTGAAAATTCAGTCAAAAAATGGTCAGGTCAGGTCAGGTACTGAGGGCAACTAGGCCTCGCGGCCTTCTGAAGTGCCTTCAATATAGTTTTTGTAGTATTGAGCACAGCGTAACGGTTTTGATGACACAACAGTCATGGTGGTAATCTCAATTCTGTCAATTAGGGTCTTGGTCGGAGGGTTTTTAAACTGGTTAAGTTTGGTGCAAGCTTGATTTGTGCAGAGAGGTTTTCAAACACTTGGCAACCTGATTAGCAAAAAATGTTTAAATGTTAGTTCTGCTGTATGGTATAGATTTTAAATTCACAGCTTAGTTTTCGAATAGTTCGAGAGCTGAAAAACAATCTTTTGTTAGGGTAAAGTCAGTGTGTGTAAAAAATTTATAAACATTATCAGTCTCCCTCGACAGACTGTATTCACGGCTGGCAAATACCAGCTGAGCATGCCTTTCACCATAGTCTTTATGTTTGTGTGCTCAAGCCACAAAACTATTAATCACTTTGCCAAAATTGCACACATTTTGACAAAATTGTGCACTTCAATCGTTGGCTACACTCAAATGAGGCCGCTCTAATGAGTATTTTAAAGCGTACAAAATAATAAACCTACGTAATACCAGACAATACAACAGGACCGACGAGTATGCAGTGCTTCTTTTGATGACTATATAGTAGGATACGTATGTTTTAAAGTTTTCTCCCCAAAAATAAAAAGTTACGAAATGGTGCAGAGAAACCATCTGGTACAGATTAAAAATATTGAAAAAACCAGGGGAGGTGGACTCGATTGAGTGTACAAAAAATAGAACGCGTCCACAAAAAATATTGCGATTTCGGGCTTTTTTTTAAGAGATGTTATCAGTTTGGTAGCTCTCCTCTGGCATCTTTCGATTGAACAGACTGTTCTTTTGAGATATGGGTTCCAAATTGATTCCCATTTTATAAATGTGGTTCACCACTAGCTTTTATACAGGTTTATAAACCATTATTTTTATTCCTGAAAAAGTCCTCCTAATCAGCCCCAGCATTCTATTGCTTGCCAACAGCTGTTGTGAATGTTTTAGTCAAACTTAAGATTAGGATCAAAGATCAACCCTAAGTCTGTTTCTTCTGGCTGTCTCCTAATTTATGTATATTTGTGCCATGAGTATTTCATATTCCCTCACTGTAGATTTTGAATCCTAAATGGCATAACTTAGATTTCGGCAGCATTGAAATCAATTTCCATTCTCAGACATTCAATAAGCTTATTTATATCTTTTCTGTATTATGTCGATGAGGAGAAGAATATAAATTTTAGTGTCGCTGCGAATACTTTTGCAAACACTTCAACTGAAAGTAGGTAGGGAAGTATATAAAAAATAATGGCACGCATGTGGTGTGTCCCCCAAAAAACCCCGCAACTGGAGAAATAAAAGCCCAGATGGTTCTCTTCTTCTCTGAGGCATTAGCATCAATGATGCCTCAATAGAAGATTTTTTTAAAATTATCAAATGTGACAAAACTAGCGTGTTGACAAAAAAGATTTATCTTGATATGTAAGAATAACATTAGAATATACTGTTTTGCTAACAGAACTGACCTTGTGGAACAAGTAACAAAATATGTTTAAATCAAGCACATAAATACTAAAACACTTTCAAAAATACTATTAGATAAAACTGGGAATATTATAAAAAATTTGACATATGAATATGATGAATGATTATTAACACCTGAGTGCCGATAAACTTGAACGTTATAAAAAATCCATATTAAGGATGGGACGCTTGAAAGCCTAAGTGCTATTGATTTAGTCCCTAGTAACTAAACTAACCTAACCATCCCGTCCTCAAGGTTCAACTCTCAACTTCACTTCAAGTCTTCGCCATAGGCAGCCACTCATAACGTTGAAGATTCTGCTGCTGCCTCAGTAGAAAGTGATGCAGAGAGAGGATATTGAGATATTATTACAACTCCAAAGATAAATCGCCTTGGGACGGTATCATGTCGACGATAAGCATGAGACTAGCATGAGTGCTAACTTAGAAGCTCTTCCAAATTCCTATTAATCCGTATAGGACATTGGAAGAGCCTTCTAAGTTAGCATCATGGCAAGTGCCATGCTATCGCAACGTGAATACCATCCCAGGTTGTGTTGATAAAATTGCTAGGGCAGCAGATCAGGGGGACAGGCCTCATGGGTGTAACTTTCATTTTTACACTGATTTCAGTATTTTAATTTTTACAGAAATCCTTTAGCAAATTGTTGTGGGGTCAGCCGGGGAAATTTGTTTTGTAAGACACAATGTGAAGCATAGGTGCATGATGGTGATTGTATGAATACACACATACACACACACAACACCCGCCACACACACACACACAACCACAACACAACCACACAAAATGGCTTGAAAGACTGAAAGTAAAATATGTTATTGTGTGCCCGCAACATCCACCACACACACACACCAAGAAGCGAAACTGCGAATGACGCATCAAGTGAGTCTTGCCCACATGGAGAATATCGGATATCCAAAACATATGGCGTGCCTGAAGACCCGGACAGAACAAAACAATTTGGACACACTTCAGCAGAGAACGTTGACAACTGAGTGACTGTTTGGAGAGAATGGAGCCCGGTGACGACCACAATCATGAGACTTACCCACCTGATTGAAAAACTGTAGCACTATTCGATGCAAATGCACTGAACATTAGAGTGGAGAAAAGCGCTGTGTGATGCATATATATCCCTATACTTTAACTTCCCGCAAGCTGGATTCCTTTTCGCGTTTGATTTTCATTGTATGGATTGTTTAGGCTTGTTTCGTTTTCGTGCAATTTCTTTCCCTACTGCATGTGTTTAATTTGTTAACTGATGCTGTCCCTATGGCCAAATGGCCTTGAAAGACTGAAATAAAATATTGTTTATGTTACACACCAACATCACCACCAGGATGTACACAGTCACAGCGCATGCACATGCACGCACACACACACACACACAGCATACAATCAGTCATACACATCTTTGGGATTATAAGTACTGTTGAATAAAGTCATGTACAATACCAATAATGCTATGGACTTATATAGGAACGTTAGATTTCCGGGTCAAACCGCAAGCGATCTTCCGTTAAAAGTTTCACCCGATTTTGCCGAAGTGCAAACGGTCACTTCACCTGCCGCAGCGGTTTGTTTCATCTTGCTGGCCGTCAGAAGCATTCACTCCACAGTATGAGGTATGGCCACATCCAGACTGATTTTGTGTCAGTGAGAGTTCGTCACGAGAGTGAGCGGTCTGTGAGCAATTTTGGGTCGGATTTTAAGCTGACCAACGCCGAAATGGTCAGTCCCTGGATTTCATGAAAAATGCTCTGGATGCAAATTCATCATTATGCTAAACGCATAGCCAAATTGGTGCATGCTAGGTACGATGTGGTACTCCCAGAACCGCTGGTACGGATGTTGTTTGGCCGTCGAGGTCCGGACGCTGCAAGTAGGCTAGTGATGAAGTGATAAAGTCAGTAAATTACGTTGCTTGCATCGTTTTCAGGCTAACCATAACAGAAAATGATTTTGTAAATATTATAAAACTGTTTTACTTCATTGCATTTTAAGTAGTTTGTTGCTTGGACAGACTTATCTGTTGAGACTATTGTTTGTCACTGATAAGGCCAGAGTGGGTGAAGATTAGAGGAAAAGGTTTGTCTGCATTTGCTGCTACAGGTCCGCTGCATGAGACATAAGATGGATAAATTGTTAATGTTAGGTCTAATCTCGTGTTATCAACATTAGGGGTTCATGTTCGTTCCCAGTTACTACTGCCACTGCAATAATTGTTCTTGTGGTCTTGGTTTTTGTTTTGTTTGGAGTCTTTTACAACTAATATAATAAAATTTTTTAGCCAGGGTACGTCATAACTCGTGAGAGCATCTGGTCGTTTGGCATGCTTGGCCCTTCGTTTTGATCATTTATGATGATAATAATATTATCTACTAGTACATTTAATGATTAATAGCCTTTACCTCAACGAGACCAAAGCCGCTTACTGTTATTCAACTTAGTCATGTAATATATAATTTATTTTTTAAAACTTTCAGTTATGTACAGGCAGAATTTTTTTACATTGTAGCACACTTTTATTTATTCTAAATTTAAGAAGATTTTGTATTTATATAAACTTGATTTGTGTCAGGTCATACTCGTGTGTAAAGAAAATACTAAAATTGTTTAAAGAAATTACATCAATTTTTTTTTTTGTTTATGGTTTCTTTTCTAATGAGATTTGTCCCCCCTCACCCCACCCCAGTTTTTGACTTGCATATATATATGCAAACACGACAGTTGACAATCTTTACTTCCCCATGAACATAGCAGGAGTCATCTGTAGCTGAAAGGAAAAGCGGATAAAAAGCACGTTACTCCAGCACAAGGAGAGTTGGATGAGAAAATGAGTATGAAAATGAGATGTAAAGAGCAAGCATGACTAAACAAACAAGTAAGCTGATAACAACGGCAACAAACACAGTGTCTAAACAATAGACAAGCACTGCGTTATCTTGTAATAGCCTTGTGTGTTTTCACTGCATTATCAGACCGTGTGATGGCTAATCAAATTTTGCGAGTGTACAAATAATATTTCAGTTAGAACTATAAACCAGTGGGTCTTATCTTTAGGCTGTGAAAGATCCTGGGTAGGTGTTTGTATTAAGATGTTTGAACTGTAAATGTGTTTATTTTAAATTAAATTTAATGTAAGGTAAACTTAAGTTCACAGATACTATATGCACTGGTGCTGCTGGATCGAGAACATGGGTCTGGTCACAGACTCTTTAAACGGTGCTAGTGCTACTGTGAAGTCAGAAATGATTGAATGGTCCCTTGGTGGATTATGCCACTAAGTGATTGCTCTGGTCAAAATGCTTTTTGTGTCCTTCCTTTGATGCGACTAAGAATATGGAATCTAATGGACTAGTGTCTGTGGCAAACAGTTGTTTGAGTTTTGTGTTCAACAAATACTAGTACTGAGCCGTGTGATGCCCTTGATGGAGGTTTGGCAGGAGCTCTTGCATATATCACAAAATGCTGATTGCAGTGTTAAGTGTAATAATGATTAAAAAAATATATAACATTGGTCACTGGGTTTACACTTTACAATATTCATTCTATGGTGCACTCAGACAGTCTCCTGTCACATGAGTGTAGAGCGCCATGCTGCCATTATGCGCCTAGACAATCGTTAGGCCAGCATGTTGACTTCGGATGAGGAGAAGCTTGTAAGAAGTTATAGATAAAAAGGCAGGAGAGTGGACCAGTAAGATGAAAGATAGCAGACGACAGCAAGCAAGGGAACATAGAGAATGACGATAGAGAGAAAGTTACATGCACAGAACTTCCAGAAGGTGGGGGAAACAGTTGTACGAAAGACACCACACACCCCCCCGGTATCCCCACAGGGGACTTACAGTCAATAGTTTTAGTTGTATACAAACAAGCAATAGTATGGTAAGACTCATTGTCTTAAGACAGTCCATAGCTCCTTTGTGGAGGTTATGCTGGTCAACATGCTTCATTGTACCCTTAATGATAGCTGATCAGAGCTATACTATAATGTGGGGTTGGTCTGAAATCAACATATTTTTAGTTATGGTAACCCGTCTTTCATACACTCAGGCAAGGCAGTCAGTACAGACAAACAAGACGTTATGGACCAAAACGTGAATACAAATAACATTATTATTTAAGACAACATTCTCTATTGAATAAGCTTATTTTGGTACCAACGTTTATGTTAAATTGGTCGAAAAATAAGCAAGTATGGCTGGTGAAGTTCAGATCATCCAAGGCTTGATCAACCTTTTTCTTATATAGCCCATGTAAAAAAAGACTAATTCAAGAACTTGCTATTTGTTGACCAATTTAGACAAATTTGGTATCATTTAAAGATCGTTTCATGCGCTTTCCAAGACAACATATACACATTTTAGTATCATTTTTAGAACCATCCTACTATAATATTCGACTTTACTTATATCAAATAAATGAAATAAATACCATCACAGTCTACAAAGAATATGAAGAACACAACTGTTCAAACAATTTTTAATGAAGGACTAGCGCAACGCCCTAGTACTGGCCATGGAATTGATTAATGCAAAACGTCATGGTAAAATGCTATATTTTAAGGAGCTATTAAAGGGGAAAACACCGGAGCCTACGGAGGGGTCTTTTTAGCAGAGACAGCTGCTGCTTTCGTGTGGCTGGCAAAAACAGGGAACATAAGAAGGCGAAACCGGTCTCTCTCGCAAGCTGTAAGCCAAATGCGGCACGCGCTCAGCATTTCCCCTCTTAGTACTCCCCTGTGCCTTTAAGGCGATCATGGTTTCTTATTCTGAGACCCTGCAACCTTAGTTATAATGTGCTGAATCATGAAGTGAAGAAAAAATGGAGTGACAAACTGATTTTGTGTTAATTTTGGAGGGATGCGCCTTCATAATCAGCAGTGCGCCTTCTAGTCGTAAAATTACGGTACTAGGATTATTCCTTGTGGGGAGCCAGTCATCAGTATGTCAAAAATGAGTTAAAGAGGAAGCAAATCGGGTAGCTTTACTCGTTGTGGCTTTAAGCTGATCAGAAAATGCACGTCTCAGCTGTGTTAGACCTCTGCGAATCGCGGAAAATCCGCAAAACAGTTTGAAACAAAAATTTAAAAAAAGCATTGAAATGGCATGAAAAAAAAGAAATAAGTGACTCATTATGGAATTTTCTTTGGACCCTGGCCATTTCCTTGAAACCCACTTTGCACCCACTACCATGCCTGATGTCTGCAAAGCGCATCTTGGGCACCATACCTGACGCCTGAATTCAGGAAGGTGATGCAGGATAATGCAGGGTCTGCCTGAAAAAATCCTTTCCTGCAATAACAAGTTTATGCGCTTGAATGAAGGCTAAACTGAATGGGCATTGAAAAACAAGTGGTTGCAGGCAAAATGGCAGGGGTCTATGAAGTACTACATTCTAGAGGACCTGGTAAAAAAAATATGCAGGGGTTCCAGGGATGCACTATAAAAATTATTTTATCATTCGCCATTTCATGTAGGAACCTTCTATCCCTCTGTAGGACCCGTATTACTGTATACTGTCAAGTTTGCTGAACGATTGGGAGCCTGGGCGTTCGGATGAGTTTTTCCTCAAAATGACGGAAGCAATGGACTGCAAACCTGTACTGTAGCGCAAATGGACTGGGAGCAGTGCAGCCTACTCATAGGAGTGAGTTTCGTGACATGCTCTCTGTGTAAACTGTTGTGTGTGTGTGTGACCCAGACCCATGAGTTCAGTAGTTGCCGGAATGCAGTCGCGAGTATGCCCATCGCCAGGCCAGTGCTCGTGACCTGCATCGCGCCTCCCAGGGCCAAGGCCCTCCGTGTGGTCAGCGACGAGAGGAACCCAAGCTCGTCGAGAAAACAAAACGTGCGTCTAAATGTACTTTGTTATTGCTTCTTATAGTATGCAGTAGTACTAGTAGAGTGGTGCTCCCATGGTCCGAAGGAAAGAGTTTGTCGGCCCCATCACCAGGAACAAAGGCTCGTCAAGAACAAAAAACGGCGCTTCATGACTTTTTGTTGCTCTATTATATCAGGTAGTACTAGTAGTTGTACGTAGGTGCTCCCCATGTTGTTCAGCGTACGAGGAGTTGTCAGCCCACCTATCATCAAGGAACCCAGGCCGTCGCGAACAAAAACCGTCCGTATTCAGTATACTTTAGTATTGCTCTTATTAGTATCCGTAGTAGTGTTGTTCAACTAATTTACTAGTGCTACCAATGGTCAGCCGACGAGAAAGTTTGTCAGCACCATCATCCAGGAACCCAAGCCCGTCTGAAAACAAAAACGTACGTCTCAGTACTTGTTGATTGTTTATAGTATCAGTACGTACTAGTATAGTGGTGCTCACCCATGTCTGCAAGGAGGAGTTGTCAGCAAGATGGTGGGAACAATGTGGCTGCAATGCCCGGCATCTGCTTCAGTGCAACACAGTAGAGTCACCAGTTTAGCAATATAGATAGTGTAGCGGTACCAGCCTCGGTTAAACCTCATCGAGCTATGTTACCGCTACAAGTATGTGTAAATATCCGGCAGGCTGGCGTCAATTGTTTACAGGGAGCAGCCTTGTCCACTCTCTTTGCCAAAGGGATTGAGAAATAGAGGTGTAGTATGATTATCTATAGTATGTAAAACATATCTTTTTTTAATATATCGAAGGCATGGATTTTTTGTTGGTGATTCTAAAAGCAATATACATATTACATTAAGTGTTTTGACTTTGTAATAGACCTTAGACAGTGATAAGCAAAAGGTAATCACAAAAGAAAACATAACCCACTTCTAGGTTAAACTTTATATAGAAAATTTAGAAGCATTGTTTTCGCCATGTTATCCAATAGGAAATACAAACTTGTGACAAACAAGTCGTGTCTTTTGATCCTTTTTTGGTCTCTTGTAAACAAAATCACTTGCCGCAGTAAAAAGTGTTGACACTGCTACCGAATTGGAGCTGAACTTTTGAAATTATGAATGGATTTAATGTAATATTAATAACATTCAATTGATGATTTTTTGTATTTAATGTGAAATGAAAATATTAACATTTCACTGCCTAGCCATTTTCAGTGAAACTTTTCCATAATTTACCTGGGTAGAGGAACAAGATCTGTCTGTCATATTGGGTATTTCCTTGTGACATATTTAAAGTAAGGCTTATCCTTGCCCTCCCAGGAATTAAGTAGAATAGGGATTTGGATCACAGACCCTGGTTGATGCCTTTAGGGCGATGGGTGTTAAATCTGTGGGGCAAAAATGGACTATTGGAGGTGAAAGGGTTAAAGCAATTATTTGTTAGGTTCCACAGGCATCTAGCCGAAGGCAACATGGGCAAGCACTGTGAAGCAGCAAGTTTAGTTTGATGCCATCAGCACAGCTCGCGCCGTTCCAATACAAAATAACCAAAAGGAGTAGCGTAGAAAGCGATAAAACATTTTGGCCTTAGACACCTGAGCTCCTCTGCGGAAATCAGCCACAAAGCAACAAGAGAATTCAACAGTCCGCAAACATGGTCCGCACATGTTCACCCGGATCAAGAACAAGAAACAAGAAGAAAGCAGATTGGAAGGAACTGTTTAAATACTAGAAGCGAATTATTAGTCCCATGTTAAACAGCAGCAGAGCAGTGCTCACCCCCCCCATCTAGTACCAATCCCAACTCACCGCCACCATTGTCGCCACCTGAATCGTTGGAGGCAGAGCACGCGGAACTCACGGTATGTACAGTTTGTTTATAAAACTTATACCATGTTCCATATTTGTGTGAGAATGTGTGACAATGCATGCATGTATTAGGCCTATTTAAGTTAGTAGTCACAAGAGTTGTTGTTGTTGCTGATTGTTTATGTTATGCTGCATTTTTACCGGCAAACGAAGTCTGTCGGTATTGTTTTTGTATGCTCATGTTGGTATGTTTCATGTTTTTTTAGTCGATTTCATATGTGTTAAAGCAACCTGTAGCATACACTGTGCTGAGCGCTGTATAATTTTCATCAATTATCTATTATTATTATTATATTCTTCAGTACTCCAGTGGATTACCCCATATAAGACGCTCGCAAATGTGGACTTCCTTCCACATATGACTGATTTTTTTTTCCCGAACACATTCACTATAATCTATGCGCAAAATCGACCTTCTGCGTTCGACTACGACCCGACAGGGGTGAGATGAGACCACCAAGCTTATCGTTGCAGGTCAAGTTGTGCCAATCGACTTCGATGGAAAAGCACACGAATCAGTGATCGAAGTCATGGCAACGGGTCGTGGAATTCGATGAGCCCATGTTGCACTCCACAAAACTCCACATAACAGTACAGACAAAATCGCCCTACGGACTACTAAATATGGATATGCCCAACAACACAACACACCCAAACAACCTGACAAAGTCACGCTGGAGTTATTTTTAGTCACCATTTGCACACAGACTTTTTACCTCTTACCATCCCGCTGGACAAAATGGCGCGCCATAGAACGCAGATGCGAAATCGCAAACGCTAAGCG
>JAGGCT020000035.1:6860342-6928607 GCA_017654935.2 Phymorhynchus buccinoides
GATGAGAAACGAGAGAGAGGGGGGGGGGGGGCCACTTCTGTTCCCACTTGCAATCAAAGTTGTCATCAGCTTGCACAGAAAAATGTCCCCCCCCCCCCCCAAGAAACTTGTTGGTTTTCTTTGTTTTTAAAATTTTGTGGCTAGCACCACGAAAGGGACACTATGTCGCTGGCTAGGTTGCTTACAACAGCTTTGCAAAGTTAGAAAATATCTTTTTTTTTCAAATTGAGGTTATGGGTATTTTCGTGTTTTTCGGCATTACGATCTTTCATATTATGAAAGACAATCTTTAATACTGGTCTCTAAATGATCTTATAAGTGTTTTAAAAAAAAATGAGTAGGTAAAGCAATTTCTCAGTTAGGGGGGGGGGAGGCTAGACTTTAGGGACTGAATTTCTCAAAATGACTGAGCTCCACCTACTAAACTTTAAGGCTTCTAACTTTTGAACAAAAAAAAGATGAGCAAGAATGGTTCTTATATCATAGAAAGAGAATTGTCTGAAGTTTGTAAAGGTCATAATATTTCTCGGAATGGTCAGTTTGGTGGTGCTGGGTTCACACTTGTGTGAGAGGTTGGGAGGGGAGGGGGTGGATTGGATGCAAAGTGGGGTTGTGTTTAGGTTATTGGGGTTCAGTGTGGGGAGGAAGGTGATTGTTTTAAAAGCATTTGCATTTTTGCACCTCAGAACGAGAGAGAGAGAGACGAGAGAGAGAGAGGGGGAGGGGAAAACATAAAGGTAATGGGAGGATTTCGAAGTGTGAACGGGAGACCTACATTTGATTCTTTCATATGCGTATTTATGATTGCTGAATAGGGCAAGTTGCCCACGTGCGGCGGGACCTTGAATTTCACAGAGTGAATAGAAAGGGCAGCGTAACTCGTGCAGAATGAGTGCGGGGCAACCTAGTAGTCTTAGTATAGAGACATGAACACTCGTGGCAAATGCCCTATTGAATCTATTATGGGTGAGTGATTTTTTCTAAATCTCCCTTATTATAGTAGGGTATTAACTCATGTTTTTGTTGTTGAGTTAGTGGGTGCGGGTTAGTTGGTGTTCCAAAATTGTGCTTGTGTTCGTTGCAAGCGTTTTTTTTGGAATGTGTTAGAAGTATGTGAAAGCGTAAATGTTTTTTAGAGTTCTTAGTTGAGGGGAAAGAATTAATAAGAATGACTCGTAAAATATTGATGTGCGTTTATGAAAGGGGGGGGGGGGTTGCAGAGAGAGAGAGAAGGGGGGGGGGGGAGTGTGTGTGTCTGAAGCGTCACAAAACCCCTGCTGCTAAGAGAAGCTGTTTATGAGGATCGAAAACTAGCATGGGAAAAGTGAAGGGAACTTTTTTTTTTGTGTTGGGTTTTACCTTCATTAGAAAATGAACTCTTGAGTGCATGCTTATGGCAACTTAAACATTGTGCTCAAGGTATGCACAGCATGCACACCACCCCCCATACACACACACACAATGCGCACGCACAACACGCCCACACGCAACGCCACACACCCAACACCACACAATACACACCCCCAGCCACACTCCCACCACCAACCACTGGATTTTTGTTTGTACATTTGAAATAAATTTTGTATTTTTAATTATTGAGAAAACAGTTAAAGCTGGATAAGAGAGAAAGTACTCTTGATTTGAATATACGGATTTGTTTTGACACAAAAAAAAGGAAAATATTGGTGCGGCTAGTGGTTTGGCTGATGACCTGTGAAAGGAAAAAGCATTGTAGGTGCGGACCACAAGCACACCCGGACCAGGCACCTTTTTATGGGGGATCTTAGTTCATTGCCTAATTTTAGAACTACAATCACCAAGTTTAGGACCACGCCAAAAGTTGTATCCTTCATTTCTTTGGTGTTGCCATTGTAAGGTCCTTTTCCCCTGTTTTCCCTAGCGACAATCATTGGAAAGAAAAACATTTGACGTGGTGGAAGAAAGTAACTTGAAAACAAATAGCTGTTGGGTGAAAAATTTAAAAGCAGTTTCAGAATGTGGGAATCGGTTGTGCTGTAGCGATGATCCTGAACTTGGAATTACTTACAAACTTTTGTGTAAAAAATATACCTATTCGTGTAGTCTGTTTCTGTTACATTGTCACCATAATGTACTGTGCTAACTATCTGGTCATGTAAGAACAATTAGTAAGATCGTCCAGGCTCCCAATCGTCCCGCAAAAAAACAAGGGGTCCCAGGGGGGGACTACGTCACTTACAGTATAGGTCCTAGAGGCGGGATACATAGAGGGTCCCAGAAGCTAAAAAGATTTTTCTAGTGCATCCCTTAGGACCCCCTACACATTCTTTAGGAGGGTCGTTTAGGAATGTTAGTACTTGGGAGCCCTATAGTCAGATTTTGTTTTTTAAAAAAATGTAGCCCTGATCTAAAACTTTCATGATTGCTGAGAATGTGGAGCTGTGTCCACAAATCTTTTCAATCTGGATTGGGCTGAAATCGTGTTGAGCTCTCCTTTGTCGAAGGATGTTAGTAGGCTACTGTTTCAACAGCAACAACCTGGAATCCTCGCCATTGTTGTTTTACCGGGACCTTTCGGACTGTTTCCTTGTTTTTTAAGAAGGTAGCGACAAAAGATTATAAAAGCAATTCAATCAATGAACCAACAGGATGAAAACGACGAGGGGATTGTAAACAAAAGCAAAGCAAGCAATCCCCAATAGGCTTTTTTGTTGAACCGCCAAGGCCTGTTGCCTAGTAGGCTTATGGTGCGTGCGCGGCGTGTGTCGTGGGCGAGTGTTTTCATGGGAGTGATTGATTTTCTCCTTCCATGATTCATTTGCTGTTGTCAAGCCTACTTGTCTGCTTTGTTCAAAACGTTTAAAACCAAGGGCGTCGGCCAAGCGGCAGACATTGGTTCCGTCACACGCAATGCCACGCACTTGCGGACACCCTGTAGCATAATTTAGGGGGCACAACATGATTATTCTACATGTTGGTATACATCCCCACACACAAAATATGAATATGGCATGTATGATTGATTGTTCTGTTTTTTCAAGGTCATTCATCAAGGTCATGACCTGCACCTTAAAAATTATGTTTGGATCTTCTTCATATAAAGGGTTATACAGTCACCACCACCAACCAATCTGAAGCGCTTCTGCAAGTACAAATGTGGAAAATTATGGCTTAAAACCCAATTTGTAGACCCCTACCACTTTAACGGCCTACGGATCTCCCGGGGACCGTGGACCTGGGGACCTTGATCGGTTTATGCCCCCATCAGAACGGGCATAAAAGCCAAAGTACCTAATGCAATTGAAGACCTCATTACCACGGTGTGGGAGTTATGGCCCCTTAAAGGATTTTTTCGGTTTTCAAGGTCGTACGCCCAAGGTCAAGGTCATGACGGGGCAATATTTGCGGGATGACACAACCAGCACACAAAATTAATTTGACGCGATTCGGTCAAGGGTTCGGGGGAGTAATTCTGGGACAGCAGCAAGGAAAAAGAAAACACAAAAAAAAACACAAAAAACAAGCCGGACCGCAAAGTCCCTTCACCTATGGTGGCTTATCGGTGCTTTTAAAAAATAAGTAAGTCTTCACCAATTTAAGTATATTAATTCTAAAATGACGCATGCATCGTATTAATAATTGGATAAGAAGCAAACCCTAGCTTGCCGAAAACCTATCCAAAACTTTCACCTAGATCGTGATGGTGTGTGAAATTCTGTTCTGAAACGATCTGTTGGTTTGCCAAAACCAGGTTTCAGAGACACTGAGGTTTCCTTAGTAAAGAACGGGCTAGCCATGCACACACAACACAACACACAACACATTACACATACACATTATGCACACACACAAACCACACATTACAAAACATACTCCACACACACACACCACACTTCTACAGAAACTAAAATGCTCTCAACACTGAAACACCAGTGATTGTAAAATCCGAGAGACATTTTGTTTGGTAAAACAAAAATTTTTAAAATGAAATAATTCGATGTTTTTCCATTTACAGTTTGACTTTTCCCATTATATATTTGACTTGTTTTTTTCGATAGTTTTGACCCCCCACCCCTCCCTCCCCCTTTGTAAGTTTGCCCTTTTTCCCACACCATAAGTTACACTGCCCTTAACCCAACTACAGTGGACACCTCCTTATAAGACCTTAAAAAAATCATCGAAAATGAGGTCTATAAGGGAGGGGTCTTATAAAGGAGGTAATTGTAATATTTACAAGGAGGGCAATGTCTCATGAAGTAGGTCTTATGGGGGAGGACTCGTATTATAATCGGGAGGTCTTATTAAGGAGGTAATTTTAATACTTACAGGAACGGGCCAATGTCTCAAAGAGTATGGCTTATGTGGAGGAGTTTAGTCTTAGATGGAGGTCTATAAGGGAGGTAATTTTTAATACTACAAGGAAGGGCAATGTATCAAGAGGTAGGTTTTATGTGGGGAGGGCTAGGGAAGGTCTTATTAATGGGAGTCTTATAAGGGAGGTTCCACTGTGTTAGGACGACATCCAAAGTGGTGGCATAAGATGTGTTGTTGTGAACTGTAGTTTTCAAGGCATTCTAACATCGGGCCATGACCACGCATGGGATAGCAAGCCAGCTAAAAGCTTAAAACAATAGTGTTTATTCAAGGTGGACAGGGGTTTGTTGGCGAGTTGTCAATCATCCGTACCCATCGGCATGACACGCATGGATAGCAAGCAGCTTCAAAAGCTTTGTCGTTTATAGATGACAGGTTTGTTGGCGAGGTTTTTCAATAAAAATTTGTGTTGGGAGCTTTGCTATATCATTTATATCAGTTATGAAAACAAAGTACGTAGAAAAAAAAACATGGTTAGGGAAAACATGTGAATGTGAGTAAATAATGGACATGGATTTTTTGTTTGTGTCTAGAAAAGATAGTTGAAGTAAGAATTAAGTGTGGTGAAGTGTATAGCTACCAGTCATATTGTTTGTTGTTATTTTTTCCGTTGCTCCCACCCAACCTGCTGATAGTGTATTTCACAGAGGCATTTCTGTGAGAATTAGGTTTGCTCCCACGTGGAATGAGCGACGGTTTTCGTCGCAGCGAGAGGCGCGCCACCCATTTTTTTTTTGTTTTTGTATGCGATTTTTTGTGTGAATGATGAGGAAGGAAAGGAGGGGGGGGGGGGGGGGGGTATTGATGCATTCAGTGATTTTTTTCTCATCTATTTGAAGAAAACAACTATTGTCATTGATTCATGATTTTCCGTAGGAATGGCAACTCAATGCAGAATCAACATTAACAGGTAATGTTGAAAGTTTCATGCCATGAAAATGGAAGTGAAAATAATAATTATGTTTTGAAGTGTGGCTGAAAGATGGTTTTTTTCAAAGTTAAAACCAGAAGATGTAAAAGTATATTATGTGAAGAGGTTAGGAGGAGGAATGTGGTGAAATGGTTGGGGAAGGGGAAGGAGAGGGGGGGGGTTTGTTAAACGCATATCGCTCTCGTCATGGTATGTCTGCATGTGAAATTCTGTTTAACATCCTCCGGTCTAGAAACAGACCACCGTGGGGGACAGTAGTAGAATATACAGCTGGGTGGGAGTGATCCTGGAGGCAATGGCCGGAAGGCAGTGGCAAAAAGCACAAGAATTCCGAATTTTTAAAAACAATGCAAAGATTGTTAATGAGTATGTCTACATTGATGAATGATTGACAATTCTGCTTAACGTCATCCTGTCTGGAAACAGAAGACCTATGGGGGGACATTTAGTAGATTATAAAGATGGTGCGGAATGGATCCTGGAACGGCAATTGCCCAGAGCAAGTGCAACACAGGAAAGAGTCCCCAAATATTTAGCAATGCAGATTGTTAATGTGGAGGTTACATGATGAAATTCTGCTTAACGTCCTGGGTTGGAAACAGACACACATGGGACATTAGTAGAGATATAAAAGATGGTGGAACGAATCCTGGAGGCAATGCCCGGGAGCGGTGCAAAACACCAGTAAAGTCCCTACAGTTTTACAACAAATTACAGATTGCTACTGTATATTGGTCTGGACGATAGTATACTGCTCATTTGCACTGATAATTGGAAGAAGGAAGAGGGTGTCTTGTTTTTGAAAGACTGTTGGTTGTCGTATGTTGTTAACACGGACCACCACGGCAAAAACAATCGCACAATGTTTCGTCGCGTTTAAACT
Source organism: Phymorhynchus buccinoides (assembly GCA_017654935.2). NCBI lineage: Eukaryota > Metazoa > Mollusca > Gastropoda > Neogastropoda > Raphitomidae > Phymorhynchus > Phymorhynchus buccinoides. The sequence goes on from JAGGCT020000035.1 coordinate 6,866,510, forward strand.
GGACAAAAGTTTGAGCTGAATATCAAAGGTTTTGTTAGGGGAGCTAGGGGCCAATGGATTTTTTATTTTTTTTATTGTATTTTTTTTATTTGTAGATGATTAAAGCCAAATACCAGTGCAGGAGGTAGGAGGAAAGAGTAGAGTGTAGTGAAAATGTTAGTGATGGTGCACCTTATTTTTTCAGAGGATTAAAGCAAATACCAGCGATATGGTAACAAAGGCAGGAGGTAGAGGGGAAAAAAGTAGAGTGGTTATTGGAACAATGTATGATGGTTGTACCGTTATTTTTCAGAGGATTAAGAAATAACCAGCGAATGTAAAAACAAAGTGCAGGAGGTTAGGGAGGAAAAGAGGTAAGGGTGTAGGTGGAAATGGAGTGTGGTTGACCTTATTTTTCGGACCGCAAGGCCACCTTATATTAAGGCGCCCAACCGCCCAAAATTCGGGGCACAAAATATTAGATTTTTATTACTACAGTGGTACCTCCCTTAAAAGAACTTTCAAAAAAAAAAACAAAAAAAAAACAAAAAATCATCCAGTGAATGAGGCTTATAAGGGAGGTATTTTTTGATACTTACAAAGAAGGGCAATGTATCAATAGGTTAAAATGGGAGGGAGTGTTATAAGGGGAGGTCTTATAAGGGAGGTTCCACTGAGATACTTGCTTTTACTATAACGGAATTGAACAAAGGGGAAGAACTCTCTTGTAATTAACTCCCCTCCACTAAAGTGATTAACGATTAACCAATCACCTAGCCAATGAGCGGATCAGGAGCCAAAAGGGAAAAGCAAACGAAGCATCATCATCCAAAAAAAAAAAACAAACAAACAAAAAAAGGCATGTGCCAGGTTCGCCTTTTGTGACCCTTTCACCACACAGTACACATCAAAAACACTGGTGGACGGACTAGAACCAAAATATGGATATTATAAACAAAAATTTAAATTGGTTGATATTTGGCGCAAACATTATCCAGAAAAGCGGCAAATACACCTGGCGCAAAATTTAACCTCATTTAAAACAAGCTCGATTGGATATTTTCTTGTCTCTGAAGATCTTATTCCTGAAATAATTAAATGTAAGATTGAAGCCAGGTCAGAGGTCAGATAAATGGCTGGCGGCGAAAGGGTTCTTTTCTTTAAGGAATCGTGGTGGGAACCTTTGAATCTTTGGGGACACAAAATATTTGTTATACATTTACAAAACACACCTCTATAAAAACCTGTTTAAAAAAAAAATTAGAAAAAAAAGAAAGAAAAAAAAAACATTGGTGGGAGAGGAATGACGCACAAACACAATCAACACTATCAAGAGTGGCTGGCATAGCTTTTAATCTGAATATGTGTACGCCATTAACAACGACAATAGTTACAACACAGGGAAACAAAAAACTGGTAAGCCTCGAAATTGTGGTTATTCAAGGACTAAATAGTGAAGCTAGAAGAGGAGATACGAAAATCATCTTTTTTTTTAATTACTATAATTGTCAGTCAGGTAGATAAAGACGACTAGGCACTCGCGCCTTCTCACGCGTCTTTTTTTTTTTTTTTTTTTCATTTCCTTTTTTGGGGGGTTGGGGCACAGCTGTGACGGTTTGGTAGACTATTCGTCATACGTATTTTAATGTTACCCAAGGTTTGGGTCTTTGTCAAGGTGGTTTTTGAATTGGTTAGATCAGGTGAAAGTTTCTGTCTGAGCAGGAAAGTGTGTTCCAATAGTTAGCACTCTGTTACTGAAAAAGTGTCTCTGATTTAGTTCTACTATTACTGTGTTTAGTATTTTTTAATTCATGATTCTAGTCTTGGAAAAAATTTGAAATCTGAAACAAACTTTGTTAGTTGTCCGGGACCATAAAGAATTGTATAGCATTAATAGGTAACAACGAATTCTCTGTATTCAAGGGAAGGTAGACAAGTTTGTGAGCCTTTCACTATAAATCCGAATCTTAAGAAACTTTTTCATGTATTTAGGTAGCTCGCTCTGTACACGCTCAAATGAAAACTGATTGTCGTTTAAGATTATGGATTTCAAAATTGGTTACAACTCCAGTGTGGGTTTCTAAACCAAAACTTTTTATATAGATACTGAAAACATTATTTTAATTAGTTCACTGTTAACAGTTTCTCAGAATTAACCTACATTTGATTAGCTTTATCTTTAACAGCTGTTGTAATATGTCTATCAAATTTAATTTAGATCAAATATAAAAACTCCCAAGTCTTTTTCTTCTACCCACAAGTATCTAATACTGTTTAATCTGTGGCCGTGAGATATTCATATTCTCTTAGTGGATTATTCAACCCTAAATGCCATTAATTTTACACTTATTGCATTAAAATATATTTTCCATTTTTCTGACAGTTCAAATAAGTTCTACTTTATATCATTTCTGTAAAACCAACATCTGATGTAATCAGAAGAATTATCATTTAGATCATCAGCGAAAAACACTTTGCATACGTTTGTACTTGGATTCTGGCAGTCATTGATAAATGTGAATTAAATTGGGCCGAAAAATGCTTCATTGTGTATACCACTCAGTATGTTCAGTATTTTGATGATAATTTAGTCCCCAACCCGTACGTCTTGTTTTCTTGCCTGTCAAAAATTGTAACCATGATAAAATGTGCCCGTTATGACCCTATAAATCTTAAATTTCAACAAGAGTCTTTGAGTGAGGGACGGAATCAAGGGCCTTTTCGAAAATCTAAGTACCACTATTCGAAAGGCTTTCTTATCTTCTAATGAGTTTAGTAAAATCATCCAGACCCTTCAAACTAGTTGTGTCATACAAGAAACGTCCGCTTCTAAAACCAGGCTGGCAATCTGAAATAATTTTAAAATCAATGTCATATGTTTTTCACCCATAGAGTCCCTGACAAATTGCTCTAACAGTTGCACACTATGCACGTCAAGCTTGACTGGTCTATAATTCCAGGATCAGTTTTAGTTCCCCTTTTATATATAGCTGGTTACTTCGGCTGGTTTCTCCCATTGTGCTGGTTAATAATCCTGATTTCTAAGCTTTTATAAATTAGTATTGTCAGGGGCAGTTGCTATTCGTACACCTACAGTTCTTTTACAAGACAATGTAGTCAATTTCAGACGCAGAGGTCTTCAGTCTGGGGAAAAAAAATTACAGTGAACCCTCCCTTATAAGACATTCACAAATCATTCCAAAAGGAGGTTTATAAGGGAGGGGGTCTTATAAGGGAGGTAATTGTATATTACAAAGAGGGCAATGTCTCAGAGGAAAGGTAAGGGTTTATATGGGAGGGGTATTATAACGGAGGTTTCTTATTATAAGGGAGGTTCCACTGTATCTCCTGTAGTCCACCAAGTGTGGTACTGAAAAGTAACGTAACAAGCATACATTGTTGTTACATGATTAGAATCGCGTAAAGACATTCACAATGTGGACATTTTCATGTGGGTGGTGCAAAAAATGATGGAAGCGTTATTGGGGAGGTGGGGAAGGGCGTTGGGGGGTGGGGTAGCAAGAGGAGGGGGAGGGTGGTAAGTGGGGGGGGGGGGCAAGGGGTGAGGGGTTTTACATTCCGTTTTACTTGAAGTCGTTTACAAAATTTCAGGTATTTACGAAGTCCATTTGATCGTTTTGTTTGGTTTATTATTTTTTTGTTTACAATATTTTGCTGTTGATCTTCTTACCAGCTTAAATTTTTTTTTTAATTGATTTAATAAAGATAGGAAAGAAAAAGTGACCAGACAAGCTGATAATTAATTGTTGGGTGATTTTTTTTTTATTGATTTTTTTATTTTTAGCTGATGTTAAACATGTTTTATCTTTAACAGAGTTTGACATTTAGATTGCACCAATTCGTTCTAAAGGTGCGCTATGTTGTAATTGCACTTTGTTTGGTCAATGTTTTAACACAATTTTGCGTTTTGCAAAGCACTGTTGCTCATACTATTGCCTTACCATTTCAATAATGTGATATATTTTTATACTTATAATCTTGATTGCGTTCAGGGAAACTTAGCTATCACAAACCTTACGCATAATAAAACTTATTCAAAAAATAATCTGTTACGTTTCCGTTCATTATCTTATTTTAGACTTTTTGTTTTGAAATTTCTGTTATATTTCGATATTGGTGTCATTTTACTTGCTGATGTTTCTCGTAAAAAAGATCTGATATCGAAGATAATATTGTCTCATGTTTAGAAGATTGGGACCGCCCATATTGTCTGTAATCCTGATTGAAAAAATGTTATATCATGTACTATTTTCAACCTACTAGTTCATTTGGGGTGTAAAGATTCTGTCGTTGAGGGTTTGCACATTTTTTGTGTACAGTGAAATATTTGAAGATGAAAGTATATTTCGAAATATTTTTCCTGGGTCAATTTTTGGAACTGCATTTTGTGAAACCCCTTTCAATCCAAACAACCTATAAAGAGGTTTTCAGATTTAGTTCAGGAAAATGGCAACAGGACCTAAAGGAGAAGTATGGAATTCTTTTTTACTTATTTTTTGTAAAAAGATCTTTTCATCCATTTACAAGCACACACAGCCACCAGGGATGACGGTTTATCACAAAACTAAAACCAAGTGAGCTGAAGATGAGGCATAAGTTTCTTACTTGGAGTTTGGGAATGACCCGGGCAAGGCATCTCCTCTGTAAAAACAGTTTATCCCAGCTGTCCAGAGTAGGCCGGTTCTCTTGCTATCTGTGGCTGGATGTGGACTGAGTTGCACGCAATGCTGTTTGTTAACCCTACGGCAACCCCTTCCGTACCTGTTATATTTGGGAAAACACAAATGTGCAAGTCATTAGGTTTCTTCATTGTCCAATGGGGCATGGTATTTGGTATATTCATTCACAGAGACTTATTCTCTATTTGAAAAATCGGGCACTTGCTCTCCCCCGGAGATAGGCATCGCTGCAAGTTTACAAGCGCATACCCAAATTTTTTTTAATAATTTGTTGGTGCTGTTTTTTGTTGGGGGGGGGGCGGCCCAGGGTTGAGGAGGGGGTGTTTGGGCACACTTGGATAAACCTAACTACTAATTTGGGCCATTACCAGGCAGCGGGATGTTCCCCTGCTTTATTTACCGTACTTTTCAACATGTGTGGGATGTTACGTGGTAAAGCGCAAGGGTTCAGGACTAGCTGTAAGTCCCCATCTAAAGGAATGGGACGTTCAGTTCGATTTTCCTGTTCAAACTAGAAAGAAAGGGCCGAGGAGGGGCCGGGATTTGAAACCCGGGTCACTCACGTGCAGCACGCATTACATTTGGCAGGGAAACGGTCAACCACTCTGCCACCTTTCGTCCACACGCACATGGGAAAAACACTTTTTATAACAACATATGGGGGGTTGGGGAAATAAGTGGTCAAAACCATTTTGGGCCTTGAATTCCCATCGTTGGAAGAGTTTAGATGGGATACTTTAGCATTTTGATTGCTAAAACTTTAGGAAAGGCCTTCCCAATGGTCCTAAATAGGATTTATAGGGGGGGGGGGGGGGACTTTTGGAAAACAGGATGTCTTAAAGTTTTAGGGGGGGCAATGGATGGCTAAAGGGGGGTCTTCCATTTGCCATTATTATCTCCACACGGTGAATTAAACAGGGGCCCTTGTTTTTTCAACTAAGTTTTGGAATGTTAAATGGATGGTGCGGGGCTTATTTAAAGCGTCCCAACATATACTATTACTTTTTGAAAAAAAAACAACTTATGTTGAAATGCTCTGTTAGTTCGTCCCGAATATTTCGCCTTGGGGCTGGAAAAAAATATGTTGTACTTATTCAAATGCTCCTTTTTTTTTTTTTCCTTCCCACTTTTTACAACCATTTATTCATTTACAGAGGCTAATATTTAGGTACAAGGGGGACCAGGAAAAAAAAAAATGCGTTTTCAAAAAAAAATTCTTTTTTTTACTCTAAAATTACCACCTACTTTGTCTCCCCAACAAAATTTATATTTAGTGGGAGTTTACTGTGGGAAGGGGGGGGGGGGTTTTTTGCGGTTTTTTTGTGTTTACCGGTTGCCCCCTTTAACGGCATATCGTTCCTTTAATTCATGGGAACCGTTTCAATTTTTTTGTTTAGGGAAAATAAAATTCTCCCCAAATTTCAAAAAAATAATTGGAAAGGAAGAGAATTTTAATATCCCCCCCACCAAGTGGTCTGTTTAAAACAACTTGTTTTGCTCGCCTTTCCACTTGTAATTCAACGCTATGGCTTTGTAAACTGACACAAACGGTTTCGTGTCTAAAAAGTAAGGAAAACACAAAAAAAGGGGATTTATTACTGAAAAAAGGGACTGTGGGGGGGGACACACAAATTGGGTTTTTTTTTCATTTGGGTTGTTTTAAACCGGGTACGAGGGGTTCAGTTTTGCAAAAAACCACACCCAAACCGGTACATCAACAGGGCGTTGTTTGGCATTTTTTTTTTTATTCCTAAATTTTCTACAACCCTTTTGTAATGGAACCCTAAGGCAACTTTCAAACCCCCCCAACCACCAAGGTGCGTAAAACACAGGAAAAACAAATTAAAGTTAAAAAAATTTGGGGGGAGTAGATCTTTTCAAGTATTCTTTACCTCTCTACAACTCCAATTAAAAAAACAAAGTTGGGGGGTTTCTCCTTGTTTCGGTTGGGGGAAAAAAAAAACGCGTTAATTTCCGGGGGAAGAAATGTTAAACAAAAAAATTGGGAAAAAAAAAAAATTTGGCATGCGGATAAGTGATGTGGGATTTCCCTTTTTTTACAAAATGTCCTCTACGACTTCAAGGGGTGGGTGGGGTGACGCCAACTTGACCCCAAAAACCAAACGCACAGGGTGTGGGGGGGGGAAACCCCTTTCGTCACACAAGTTTTAACCTTCTATACACACAAAACTGTTATCTGGGGGGGACAAATGGTATTCACTTTTCCCCGTTTCTCCCACCCAAACTTTCTATTTTGTAAATCTTTCTGGGGCTTTTTTGTTTCCTTTCTTGGAAAAAACTGGTTTAATTTCTTCCTTTTTTCAATTTTTTTATACCAAACTTTGTTTTTTTTTCAAATAGGCGGGGGACTAATTACCACGCCTCTTTTTTATGTTACCCAAAAAACAAAAAATCGTATTGTTACCATTGGATTGGGCAAAAAAGACATTGTACAAAATATTTTTGTTTTCATTTAAACTTATAACCCAATTTTGTGGGGATTTATTTAAACAACAATAAATGGGGTAGGGGTTTACTGGCTGTTAATGGGGGGTTGTTCTAAGTTTCCTGGTTCCCTTTTTTCAAGTTTAACATTTTTTTAAAACCCACAATTAAACAACCGAGTGGTTTTCCAGTTCATTTAAACAAACCAAGTTCCCAAAAAAAAAAAACCACTCAACCCACCTCCACGCACCAACCCCCCCCCTCCCCCCCCCCCCCTTCCTCACGTTACTTGGGGACCCCGTTTCAAACTGGTCGCGGGGGCCCATTATTTTATTTTTTTTAAAAACAAAAAAAAAATGTTGCGTGTTTTTTCCCAATTATCTTTCTGGGGGCCGTTCTAACGGGGTGGGGGGCATTTTTTATGCTTCCCCAAAAAAACCCGCCTCATATCGGGAAATATTCCCAAATGCCGCCAAAAACAAACCAGCCAACAAAACCCCCGGGTGCTTGTTCAGGTCGGGCAGGGGTGGAAAATTCCGGAAGGGGGGACCAGCAAAAAGCTTTTCCAAAGGGGAGCGGGGAATCTATTCCTAGGGCATTTATTTTGTTACATTTTTGGTGGTGATTTTGATAAAACATGGTTTGGGTCGTTGGGGCCACACGGTTATGGTGGCTGGGCGCTGGATTACAAACAAGGGGGGGCAATTGGGAAAAATTTTTTTACCAATTTTTGGGTGTTTGGAGAATAAACAATGTTTTTGGGGCGTGCCAACAACGGTTTTTTGTTTTTGCTGGCCGCTGGGATTAACAAAATAAACAACAAAAAAACAGGGGGGCATGTTTAAATTTCAGAGGAAAAAAAATTTTCTTTCCCCAAAATTTTTTCAGGGGGAGTGGGAAAAAAGTGGAATGCAGAACAAACAAACACCCCAACACTGGTCAGAAAAAGGGCGGGGATTTTTATTCAAAAAAAAAACTTGAGGGGGAGGATGGGCTCTTTTCCCCCAGGTTGGTATGAATCCAATCTCCAGGAGCAGTTGGGGGCCTTTTTCCTTGAACCCCACAAAAGCGGCTTTAAAAACAAAAAAATCCCATTGGTTTTTCCCACCAAAGAGATAAAACAACAACTTGGGGAGGGGAAGGGGACATGGTGGCTTCTTTCCCCAGGGTATGAAAAATTCCAAATCTCCACCAGGGGAGCCAGTTTTCTGGGAAGCATGAAAATCCCACAAAAAAAAAGGCAGGGCATTGTAAATCCAGTGATTTTTTTCCACCCAAGGGGCTAGGAATAAAAAAAAAAACAACTGAGGGGGAGAAATGGGCCCCCCAACTTTTGTTTCCCCCAACTTGGTATGAACAAAAATCCCAAATTATCTCCCAGGGCGCAAGGGGGCCCTTTTTTTTTTTTCCTGATTTCCCATTTGAAAGGGGCTTTGATTTTTTTCCATTTGATTCCCCACCAAGGGGGGAAAGATAAACAAACAAAACTGAGGGGGAGGGATGGCTCTTTCCCCCCAGGGTGTATGGGGAAAAAAAACAAACTCCATTCTCCCAAGGGGAGGCAGTTTTAGCCCCTGTTCCTGGGATGTTCCCAACCCCAACAAAAAAAAAGGCGGGTCCTTTTTTTTAAACGCCATTTGGATTTCCACACAAAAAAGGGAGGTAACCACACGTGAGGGAGGTTGGCTTCTAACCCCTTTCTTTCCCAGGGAAAAGGTGTTATGAACAAAATTTTCTTACAATATCTTCCCCAGGGGGAAAAAACGGAAGTTGGGGGGCCTCCTGAATCACAATTGAAGGGGGCTGTTTTTTTTTAAGATTCCATTTTTTGAATCCAACCCAAGAGGAATAAAAAAAAAACAATCTTGAGGGAGATGGGGGGCTCCTTTTTTCCCAGTTATATGGGGGAAAATTCCATCTTCCAAAAGAACAACAGCAAGTTGCTTCCCCTGGAATTTGCCAATGCGGAAAAAGGGGGATTTTATTCCCCATTGGGATTAACACCACCCACAAATAAAGCATCTAAAAAACAATCTGAGGGGGGGATGGGGGCACCTTTTTTCCCCCCCCCCCACCAATTATTTGGGCCCCCCAAGTGTGGGGGCAAAACACCAGGGAAAAATTCTTTTTTTTCACAACTTCCTTTACCCCCCCCCCCCAGGGGGTTTTACAACGGGTTTTAAAAAATATCGGGGAACGGGGTTTTTTTTTAAGGTTTTAGGGTGGAAAAAAATTGGGGGTGCGGGGTTCGTTTTGGGGCCACGTTTTTTCTGGAAAACAAGGCGTTTTAAAACCACTAAAAAAACCCCCCCACACCAAGTTTTTTTCGAAACCCACCCATTTTTTTTGAAAAACCCACAAACCCAAAGACCCCATTGGAACCTTTCCCTGTGGGGCTTTTCTGCAACACCTGTTTTGGGAAAATTTTTATTTTGCCCTTGTGGGCAAAAATGTTTGGAGCTTTTGATTAAATTTCCAAGCCAAAAAACAAAAACCCTGCAATTTGTTTCACCCAAAACCATTCCAATTTTCCTTAAAACCCCCAATTCTGGGGGTAAATCTAAAAAATTATTTTTTCTTGATTGTCCCGGATTTGGGGTTTTGTAGTAAGTTCCAGGGAAGGTTGGGAAAAAACAAAAATTTTTACCCTTGTTTTCTACCAAAAAACTAACAGCCAAAAGGTTGTGGGGACACCACCCCGGGTATCTTTTTCACCCCATTAAAAAATAGTGGGGGGGAGGGATATCCTTACACCTACAAATGGTAAAAAAAAAAACTAACCCCCCTCTATAAACAAAAATTGTTCATTATTGGTTCCCTTGTGTTGAAAAACAAAGGAATCCCAACCCAAAGGGGAAAAAACTTGTGGGCAATTACAAAAAGGGGGGGAAAGGGATATGTGGTTTTCTTTACGGGGGTTGAAAAATCGGGGGGCTCTAAAATTTCTTCAGTGCGCGAACAACCCCGGCCCCCCCAAACGGCCCAAAAAAAATTCGGGCTTTTTGTTCCACCCCCCCCAAAAACCCAAAACAAAGGGGTAGGGGTCCAACTTCGCAAAATCCTTTTTTTTTAAAGGAAAAAGTATTTGTTAATTAAACAAAAAAACAATTCTTGCGGGTTTACATTGGGGGGCAAAAAGGTCTGTTTCGGGATTAAAAAAAAGGAAAATATTGGGAATTTTACCAAAAAACATAAAGGGTTTGGGCCTGTTTATCTTTTTTTAGTTTACATAACAAAATAATTTTTCTTTGCCTTTACTTTTTGCTTACCTTGTTCGGGGGGGAAAACAACGGGGTCAACAAGGGGGGGAAATCATCTTTCATTGGGAAGGCAAAAAAAAAAGTATTTAGTTATTCTTCCAATCTTATGCTTTCAAAAAACCACCATTTCTCCCTTAATGGGGGGGGGGGGGGGATTTGCCTCTGTCTTTCCCCCAGACGAAAATCACAAAAAAAAAATTTGGGGGTTAAAGGAAAACATATAATGGTGGGGGGGGAACAGGGGCGCCCTTGGGGGTCTTCCCTTTCCTTTCCTTTTTTTTTGCATCCAAGGGAAAAATTAAAGTTGTGTCTGTTTTTGGGGCCACTCTTTCTTTTTGGGATAATTTGTTTTTATTTTTCTTCCTAGTGGAGGCCCACTTCTCACTTTTCTTCTTTTCATTTCTGTTATTTTGGTGTAAATAACCCACCAAGAAACAAGAAACAACCGAAACAAATTGCAAAAGTAAAATTTCCTTGGTCCATATTCGTTTTTTATTCTTCATAAAAAAAACCAACAACAAAAGGAAAGTTTTAGGGGGGGGGGCATTCTGAAAGAGCATAAATTAATTTTTTTGGCAGGGGGAAAAAAAAGGCGGGTGGGCAAACACAATTAAAGGGGGAAAAAAGTTTTTTCCTTTCCCTTCAACCCCCACCGTGTTGGGTGGGGGCGTAGGGTGATATTTTTCGGGGTTAAAAAAAACTGCGTTGTTATTTGGGGTTTCTTTGCGTATTTGGTTTTTTTGGTGGTGGAAAAGCTTGTTATTTTTTATTAATTTAATTAACAGGGGCTTTCAATTTTTTTTTTTTTTGATTCACCAAACAAAGAAAAAATCAAAGTTTTTTCCCCAACCGCCCACGGCAGGGGGACCGGCCATTGGCCCATTACCACCCGTCCCCTTTACCCCCCCACCAACGGGGAGCGGGGGGGGGTGGGCGGGCGGTCCAACGGCAGCCCAACCAAAAGTGGGGGGGGTGGGGGGGGGGAAACAACCCCCCCAAAACAAAAACAATAACATTGTTTTAACCATTACTTTACCCTTTTTTTTTTTTTATTTAACACCCACCCCCCCCAAAAACTTCATTTTATTTTTTTGGCCCCCCCACGGGGGGGGGGGGGGCAAACTTTTTTGACTTAAAACTTTTTTGGGGGCGGGGGCTTTTGCAAAAAAAACAAACACCAACCGGCCCCCGGTAGCAAACATACTTTTTGATGGTTTTAAGGTTTTGTTTTCCAAAAACCACCAAATGTTCCAAACATTTACCATTTTCCTTTCCTGGGGGAACCCCACCCCCCCAAAAAAACACCCCCAAAAAAACCAACCCCAAAACACCATTTTTTCATTTTTCCAGGGGGGAAAACCCGGTGGGGGGGGGGTACATCACAAAATTTGGGGTTACCTGAAAACAAAAAAACCACCCCCCCCCCCACCACAAGTGGGCAAAAGGGAAACCAGGGGTGGGGCCTAAATGAACCAACAACAATTTTCCAACACACTAAAAGGGATATTGGGGGGGGGGGGTGTTAGGGGGGGGGACACAAAGGGAAAGGGGCATTTTTTTTGAACTGGGAAAACATAAAATATTACTCCAACAGGGCGGAAAGCAATAAACTTAATAAACCCAGGGGAGGGGGGTGTGGGGGAGGGGAAAACACACAACCCCCAAACTCAAAAAAATAAACATTAAAAAAAAAAAAAAACGCCATTTTTTTCACGGGGGTTAGGAAAAAACAAGGTTTTTTTTTTATTGTCTTGGTAAAAAAATGTTCCCAGTTAAAAATTTTCATGGACATTGGGGGTTAGCCCGAAAAAAACAGGGGGGGCCGTTGGGATTTGTTTTTTTTTTTGGCAAATAATTAAAAAATGTTTTTCCTTTCTATAAAGGTAATAGGGCCGTAGTTTCTTTAAAGGGAGTTGGAGGGGGGACTTTTTCCCTTAACATTTCGAAAAAAATTAAAAAGGGTGGCACTGGTATGGGGCCTAGTGTTGGGGGGATTCTTCCCCCCCACCCACTTTGGTGGGGGGAGTACCTTAAAAACATTTTAAGGTTGGGGCGAAAACATGTGGGATTGGTTAAGCAAATGCAAATCTTCCATTTTTTGGTTGGTTTGCTGTTAAGGAAATGCCCCCCCCCCAAACATTTGGGGCGTGCTTGGGAAAAAAAAAAAAAAAAACAGGGCAAAGGCTTCCCGAGAGGAACAAACAAAATAAACAACACCAAAAACGTGGCCCATACCAAAACCAGTGTTTTTTTCTCCAAACAAAAATTCGCCCAAAAAAACAAACTTAAACCAAAAAAAAAAAAAAATGGGGGGGAAACAACCGACTTACCCCTACTATCGGGCGACCAAATTAATTACCAAAACACTCAAAAATTTACAAAACTGAACAAAAAAGGGTTGTTTTTGGGGACAAACACCTGGAAAACATTAGCCCTAGGCACCATAGCTAAAAAGAACAAAACTGGCCCGGGCTGGCCAAACTGCCCAAAAGTTTGAAATGCAGGGGGAGCATGGGGGACTTGGACCCCCCCTTAAATTTTCCGGGGGGTAGGATGGGGCGCCAAATCCTTGGGTTTCCACCGGGAGATATTTGGTCATTATAATCGGGAAACTTTGTTTCTTTATCTAGCCCCCGGGCAATCAAGGGAAGGGAAAAAAGCCGGGAGGGGAAAAACACCATTGGATTGCAACCCCCAATTTAGGGTAAAAAAATGGGAATTGGGGCCCACTTAAGTTACAAACTTAAATAGGATGGGGGGAACTTTTGTTCAAAAAAAATTCCCACTTGCGGGGTCGGGCTTTACAAGGAATTGGGGCCACAAATTTCTCCAAAACAAACAAACTGTCCAGAGTTTTTTTACCCACTTCGGTTGGGGGGAGGGGGATGCGTGCCAAAAACACCCCCCACACCCAAACAACCCGAAAAAGCAATTTTTTACAAAAACAGAGAGGGGTTTAAAAACCCCACTTTTTTTTCATAAAGTGTGGTTTTTAAGGGGCCTGGGAAATCCCGGGGTTTTTAAAAGTTTGGGGGCATCCAAATAACTGCCAGAATACAACTTACCCCCCAAATAAAATTTTAAAACTGGGCCATTGGGCCCCAGCGGGGGCCCAAAGGAAAAACTGGGGGTTCAAAAAACAGAGGGGGGGGGGGACCTTTCCCCACCAAACTGGAAAGGGAGACCCGTTTGTTCCTGCGAAAAAAAAGGCGACAACCAAAACTTAAATTTAATCAAGGGAGTGGGGAACTTCTTCAACCTGGAGCGGTGATGTGGTCCCCTCAGTTGAAAATTAATAAAACAAATTCACGAGAGGGTGGGGGAACACGGGCCCTTCACTATCGCCGTTTTTGGGGAAGGCTTGAAGGGTTGCCCTCCTGCACAATCATGGGGCGGGTCGAATTGGGTTTATCAGGGCCAAAAAACACAAACCCCTTTAGAGCCACCACAACCAAAAAAAAGCCAACGGAAAAATTGGGGGTTAGAAAAACCCAAACGTATAAAAAAAAAACTAAAAACAAAAAAACATTACCTGTTATGTAAGACTTTGACATTTAACAGGTTTTACCAAAATGACAACCAAGGTTCTTAAAAAAAAAGGGGGGGGAGTACCCCTGCCCTCAGGGGGACGGGGGGGACCCTCTTGAAGGGGGGGACTTGGGTCCGGAGGGAAGTTTTTTTGTTTTCCCGGAGAAAATCAAGGACAAAGGGAAAAAGGAGAACTACGAGGAGAAGGGGTGGGGAAATTTCAATGGTTTTTCATAGGGGGCATTGAATTTCCTTTTGGGTCTCATTGAACTTTTTTTGAGAAAAAAAAACCCCCTTTTCTCAAAGGGGACGAGGGGGCCAAGAGGGAGGCGCTTAAAAAACTTCCTCGGACCCATAAAACACTTTTTCCCTGGGGTTTTCAGGGGGGCCACACTTCCTAGAAGAAGGCATGGCCACCCCACCGCTTGATGCCCGGCCGGAGAGTGGCTGGGCGAGGATTCAGGGAAAAAAAAAAAAACTTGTCTTAAGAGGTCAGAAGCTTTAACAGGGACGGCGGAAAACCCCTTTCAGGAGGGTTTCATAACTTGGTCCCTGAGGATGGAAAAGAAAAAGTGGAAAGAACAAAAAGTATTTGGGTTTTCCCCCCCCCACTGGGGGGGGGGTGATCCCACTGGAAAACGTCCTGGGGAAATCAGAAAAGCCTGGAAAGGCACCCACCAGTGTCGGGAGAAAAAGTTGAGAAAAAAAAAACCACATCCAACACCCCACTCATTTCAAAAAGGTGGTGGTGTGGGGGACATTGGTCGATGATTTTGGTAAAAAACAAAAACCACAATCAACTCATTTTCACCCCAGGGCGGACTTTTGGTGATATTTTTAAACACCACCCAACTTTTCCTTAAAAAGCTTATCACTTTTTCCCCCCAACTTTATTTGGAATTGGTTTGTGAAAACCACGGATTTTGGAAGGCGGTGTTTTTGTTTTTTTCTTAAAAAAAATATCTTTCTTATTCGCGGAATGTTTTTGCCAATAAAAAAAAACACATAATGTTTCGGAGCGCCATGTTTTTTCTTTAGGAAACCCACATTTTTTTTTATCTGTTTAACTTTTATATAAATTTTAAAAAATTATATTCTTTTGAATAGAAATCGTTGGCCAAAAATATGTTTGGAGCAAATGATTTGCTTCTAAAAACCACTTTTTTATCTTTCCCAATAATTCCTCTTTTAACGTGGGTGGGGGAAATGGTTTTTTGCATTACATGTGTTTTTTTTTTTGGGAGGTGGGTTAAGTTTGTGGTTTTTTTTTAACAAAAACCGGGGCTTTTTGCGCACCAAAAATCCCCAAAAACAAAAGGGTGGGACTTGGCTTTGGACTGGAGGGCGGGGAAACCAGGGGGCTGGGGCAACCAACCAACAGCTACCTTTTCACTGTGGGCAATAAAAATTAAACGCAGTGAGTGTTGTGGGTAGGGGGGGAGGAAAACACCGTGACAAATGAAGGCCCCCCCATAACTTCTTTCCTCGAATTCCCCCCCACCCCCCAATTCAAAGGGGCCAAGTGACCTGTTTTAAAACCACCCACACTAAACTCAAAAAGGTACTTTGAGTGTTGTATCGGGGGAGGGGGGGAAACCAGCTGAAAAATGAAGCCAGGTTTTTTGGTGCAAAAAAATGTTGGTAGGATGGCCTTTAATTTTTTTTCGTTTTAAAAAAACCATTTTTCCAGGGATGAAATATCTCGGCTCACACTCGATCTTCCATTGTTTGCCACCAAACAAATTATCAAAAAACAACACTGTTGGGGAAAAAAGTTTTTCTTAAAAATGGAATTAAAATAAAAAAAAAAAAAAGTGCATTTGGGGGGGGAACAACCGGGCCAAGGGGTTTGGGTTTTTTTTTAGTTTGGCCGCCCCCCCCCAACCCCACTGTTCCGGAAAACACAAAAAACGCTTTTTATTGGGCCTGTTTCCACCTCCGGTTCCCCACAAATTTTTCAGCCCCCCAAAAACTTTTCCCTGCTTTCCCAAAAACCCTCAAAATTTGAAAAAACAAACTCACTTTGTTTTCAACAAAAGGGGGAGGCTTTCTTCTCTACCTAACTTTTTTCAAACATTAAATTAAGATGGGGGGATGGAATCGAAACACTATGAAATGTGGTATGTTCCGGGGCCCCCAGTTTACGCTTGAGGGTGGGAATCAATGAAACAAATGGAGGCGGGACACTTGGAGGTATCAAAATTCTAAAAGGGATAGGGGCGTGGGGGCTATTATTAAAATAAAAACTTGTACTAATTAATTTTATTAGTTAGTTATAAAAATGGTCAAAACTGGGGGGGAAAAAAAAATCCAAAAAAAAGGAGGGTAGTAGGTCAACAAGAATTTAAAAACAACTATCAAAAAACAATATAGCATTTTTTTTTTTCAGTTTGTTTGAAACATAGTAGTTGAGAGGGTGGGTCCCCCAAAAATTTGGGAGGTAGGAAAATATGACTCGGGCTCGGGGAAAACAGGCGGGTGAGTAGGGCGTTGTAAAACCCAACCCCAGGTCTGGAGGTGTTCTGTATTATTACAAAAAAAATTTTACAAAAGTGGGATGGTGTCATCTGCCTTTTTGGCCCGTTTATGCGGTGGGGGGGGGGGGGGCATACACTACGAAATAGGGGGCCCTTGCATTTGCGGGGTTCCGGGTTTAATTCGGGGCTGGAGAAAAAAATCTTTTGTAAGGAGTGTAAGGAACAAAAGGGGCAGGGGGGGGGGATAAATGGGGGGGGGGGAAACCCAGGTTGTTATGCGGGGCAGGGGGGGGGGGAAAAATAGGACCCAACGTTTTTAAAAGGGCAAAGGGAAAAGGACCCCGGCCGGTCAAAAAAAAAAAGGGAAGGGAAGGAGGGTACACCAAAAAAACAAGAGAGGACAAACGTTTTTATTAAAGGCCCCCAGGGGGGGGGGGGGAAAACCTCCACAGGAAGGTGGGGGACTCAAACAACTATTTGTTCACGGGCAGAGAGATAAAACCCCCCCCAAAGGGGGGGGTGACCTTTTTTCCCCCCACTGGTTGAAAGAAAAAAGGCACCCTTAGGGGAAAAAAGGGTAACAAACCCACAAAAAAACCAATCTCCCACTCTTTACCCCAAACCACGTTGGGGGGGGACAAAAAAAAAGCTATACTCAAACACCCCCACAAACCTCATAAATTTTTACTGATTAACAAAATTTTATTTATTGTTTTTTTTTCCAAAAAATCTTTTTTTTTTGTTTCCATCTTTTGTTTTTCGGGGGGGGGGGGGTGGGGGGGGGGTTTTGTTGGTGTGTGGGGGAAAAATGTGTATGGGGGGGAACCAAAGGTAATCCAAAAAAAAAAAAAACCCACATTAAGGGGGTGAATTCATGGGGGAAACTTTTTTCCATGGGCACAATTTATTTTTTCTCAAATTGCGGCAAGGTTAAAATGGGGGAGGGGGCAAATGCGTCTAAAACAAAAAAGAGAAAAAAAACCCCGGAAACAACACCTTTTGTTTTGGTTTAATTTTTGCTTAAGCGCCAGGAGAAAAAGGGGGATAAATGGGAGGAAACCATGGCTTAAACCAAACAAAAAAACCTTTCAACAAGATGTTTTTTTAAAAATATGTTTAGTAAAAACGCCCAAAAAAAAAATAGTTTGTTCTTTTTTGGGGGGGGGGCAAAAAGAAAAAAAAGCAAAAAGAAAAAAAAAGGGGGGACAAAACATCACCAAAAACAAAAAAAAAAACCTCTAAAATAAAACAAACAAAACAAACGGTAAAAAAAATGGAAAAATGGGGGGGAAAAAATTAGGGGCCAAACAAAGAACATTTTTCAGTGATGTTTAAACAAAATCGACAAACAATAAATGGATCATTCCAAACAAACAAAATCCTTAAACCAAAAACAAAAAAAAAACGAAAAAAAAAAACACCCAACCAAAAAAACAACAAAAGATCATAAAACAAAAAATTTTGAAATTAAAAAACGATGGGGTGCATGTGTTACAGGGGGATCAAAACAAAAAATTCCAAATTAATTTTAAAAATAATCATTCCAGTTTAAAAAACAACACACCAAACCGGAAAAAGAAGAAATTTTTACCTTTTTTTTAACAAAAAAACCGATGGGGAAAAATGTTTTGGGAGGGGAAATGGGGGGTGGACCCAAAAAAAACAAAAATGTGGATGGTTCTTGGGGGCCAATGGGGTAAAAAAAAAAAACACCTTACAAATTCCCGTCCAAAACCTCAAAGGGACGGTTTTTGAGCAACATGGCCCCCAATAAGTTTCAACAAAACCCCAAAAATATAAAAAAAAAACAAAAATAAACAATGGGTTCTATTTAGGGGGGAATGTTTATGTCATAATTGTAATTGTTAATTTTCGACAAGGTACTAATCCACAACATTTGAACAAAAGGGAAACAATTTCTGGAATTATTTATTTTTTGGATTTTTTTCCTTTCTAAAAATGCAAGGGTGGTTCCAATAAGGGGAAAAAACAAAAAAGGAATGGGGCAATCTGGTAAAATCCTTCTATGGGGCACCCCCAATTTCTTCGCAAAAAATGGTTCTATTTTCGAATGGGGGCCCAAAACAAAAAACACATAATAATACTGTCAAATTCCGGTTTGTTTTCTTGTGTAATTAAAACAAGGGGGGAAAATTTTCCCTTGTTTCCACATTGAAAAAAAATAACAAAAATATCAATGCCTGTTTTTTGTTGTTTTTTTCAAACTTCTCAAGCAACCATTTTAGAACAAGTAAAAAAAGGCCCTTTTCTACCACTGGGATTCGGGTTTTTATGGGTCTTTTTACTCCTTTCTTTGCTGTCTGATTTTTTTTTCTTAACCACAAAAAAATGTAATGATGGTTTTTACACCAAACTAAATTCAACAAAAAACGACAATAGTGGTTTACACTTTCAGTAAGGGGGGACCAACCCCACAGAGGGGGGGAAATAAGCCCTGATTTCTGCAAGCTACAGCAAAAAAAAAACCCAGGGGGGGCCACTATTTTACAAAAAAAAAGTTACATAACGGGGTGGTACCTCCCACATTCCCCGGTCTGTAGATAAAAAAATAAACAAAATATGACAAATTCTTTTTAAGACCATTTCGGTCTCCAAATATAAAGTTTCAAAAGTCGCCTTACACAAGATTTCCAATAAAAATCAACCCTCATTTCAAAAAACAAACACAATAATCTAGGGTTCTTACCAAAAAAGGGGGTAAACCCACTTCTCAGGGAGGGGAATGGGAAGGGGGGCGGCCAGGAGAAGGCCTGTTCCCCCATTTTTTTAATGTCTGTTTCCCATTTGGGCAACGGTCCAGTGTTGTTAACAACCACCCCATGTTTTGGGAGGGCGGGGGGGGGGAAACAACAATAAATTACGACCCATTTAAAACGGAAAATTGACAACACCGGGGGTGAATTTTATGGCCTGATTTCAAATCGCATTTAAAAAAGGGTGCGGCCAAAATTTACTTTTATTGTTCCAACCCCAACCATCGGTTTTTAAAAACCCCTTTCCCACGCCAAAGTCGGGCCCCATTTTTTTAGGCCCCCCACACCACGTGGGAATTTTAACACCAACCAAACCCCTATTAGGGGCCACGAAAAAAAAAAAGGGCATTTTTTTCCCACAATTTGGGGGTCTATTATCCAAAAAGGGGGGGGGTGGGTGGGGGGGGGGGACCCTATTGGTTTTTTCTCAAGTTTGGTGGACAAGAAAAAGGGGATTAGGGGGGGGGCGGGGAACCCTTAATTTTTAGTATTTATTGGGTCGCAGGGGAAGGGGAGGGAAAGGGGAAATATTTATCCCCCAACCAAAAAATAACTTTGCAGGGATGGAATTTTTTTGTCTATACCCAGTTAAAAAAAAAATTAAATGGAAATTGTTTTTGGCTGGAAAAATTAAATCGGGGGCTGGGCGGTGGGAAAAAAAGGGTAAAAAATGTTTTTCGCCTATGAACCACCAATGAGTGTTTCTTGGGTTCATATTCCAAAAAACTTCAATAGTGGCCATTGGGGGGGCCAAACTGTTTGTTTTTTAAAGCCAAGACATTTTTCTTTTCCCCACACCAAACACGGGGTACACGCGGGGTCAACAACATTGCAAGAGATATTGATTCCCATCCCCTTTTTTTGTTTATTACCAAACAACATTACTGGGGGCACAATTTCCACCAAATATTTTAAACGCTAATTACAACAAAAAAAAAGTCATTTGGTTTTTTGTTATTCGCATTCTGTACGGGTGACAAACAACTGGGCCAAAAAACAAACGCGCTCCACCACCCAACAACAAATTTGGCCATAGCGGGGGTCAATTTTCTTGCGGCCCAAGGCCCCCACCCAACCCCCCCACCCCCACACAGTGGACCACACTGATTTTGTTTTTTCAGGATTCATGAGCAGGGAAAATCATTTTTCGAAAAACAAACAAAAAACAAAAAAAAAACCAAAAAACTGATTTGTTTTTTTTAAATTTTATTAAAATTGTACAAGTAAATAATTAATCGCCACCATGAAAATTCCGGGCCTTAAAAAAAAGCAACCACATCTGGGCATAAATTCCAAAACAAATTAACTAACCACTTATTGACCCGAAACCAAAGGCCAAAAAAACCAAAAACTTTTCCAGGTCCAAAGGTGGGCAAATTTTTCCCCTGCAACACCCTGGGGAAGTGGTAGGCTAAAATGGTTCAAAAGATATTGTTATTTTTTTTTCCACCATTTTTCACAAACCCATCTTTTAACTTAAGTTTTTAATAATTCCCAACTAAAGTCGTATTTGCACCCCCCAGGCGGGCGGACAAAACAAGTGGGGAAAAAATACACAAAAAAAACTTGTTTCTGTTTTCCTTGACCCCAAAATTTGTTTTACCCCAACTGTTCCATATTTTAGGTCACATGTTTTTGGTTTTGCATTAAAATGCCTCGTGCAAGAACATTCGAAAAAAAAAAGGGGGAAATTTGGTGGAGTTATTGACTTTCCCTTGAGCCAATTGCAAATCAATTTTCTCACTTTTTTAAAAATGGTTGTTTACCAGGTAAAAAAACAAAGGGTGGGTTGCTTGATGGAACTATAATGCCGAACAAAACTTATGGAGCGTTCTGGAAAAAAAAAAAACGGGACAGATAAACCAGCGCGCCGGCAGGGGCCCACTTTTAGGGGGCTTTCCAAGGGCCATTACCCTTTTTAGAAAAAAACTTTTACACCCCAATGGGAACCCCCTTTATTTTTTCAAAAAACAAAAAAACTTCGGCCCCTAGGGGACATTTCCTAAAAAAAAACTACGGGTTTAATCCCAATATTGCCCAAAACAGTTTCGTAATTGGGAGGGGGGCCTCTCAAGGGGGACACCTTCACATTTGTTTCAAACACGGTTTAATCGGCTTTAAAAGGGGGGGGCCTTCCAAAAAAACAATTTCAACATTTGTTCTGGCTTTCTTGGGGGGGTACCTTGACCCCATTGTCCCAAAAAAATTTGGCAACCCCAATTTGAGTTCCCCCAATGGCCTTACGATATTCGCATACACACAACAATAAATTATGTGGAGTATTTTGGGGGCACAAAAATTTTGGGGAAGTATTTCCTAGGGGGGACTACCTAAATTTCTGCGTCATGGCGAAATGTGGAAACTACCTTCCCTAGGGTCTCTTCGTCCCAAATGGGGTATTTTAAAAAACGTACATAACATTACAAATTTAACCCAAAAAGGCCCACCCACAAAAAAAAACCACAAAAAAAAAACAAACAAACAAAACGGCGCTTTAAAACAAAACGGGGAAAACAATGCACCAAACCCAAAAGGGCATCGCTTTCGGCTTCTGGGCTTTTAAAAATTCGCGGTTCAATTTTCTGTCTTTCTTTCGTATCGGCTTCCAGGGAACAGGTTGTCCTTTTGCTCAATTTATGAGAGGGGGGCAAGGAATTGCGGGTTCCATGGCTGGCGCCGTTATTATGCCGGGGGCCCTAAAACCCCAAAGCAAAGTCCCAAAACTTCGGCTGGGGGGAGGAAATCTTTTTTGAAAAAAGTTGTTTCGGCCGGACAAAAAAAAAGGTCCAGGGTGAAGGAAAATGGACACCGGGTTAGTGCAAGGGAAAAAACAGAGAAAGTTTAGATGGGGAACCAAAGCAAGGCAAAAAGGGGGGGAAGAAGGGGCAAGGGAGGTTTTTCAAAAAAAACAAGGAGAGGGGGAGGGTGGGGGGGGGGGGGGGGGGGACAGATTTAAAAAAAAAAACAAAAAAACCAAAAAAAAAAAAAAAAAAAAAAAAAAAAAAAAAAAAAAAAAAAAAACAATAAAACATGCATAAAAAAAAAAAAAAAAACAAATGGTGCAAAAAAAAAAAAAAAAAAAAAAAAAAAATCAAACAAACAAAAAAACACAAAAAAAAAAAAAAGATATGTAAAAAAAATAAAAAAAAAAGAAAAAAAAAGGAAAAAAAAAAATTAAAATAGGATACAAAAAAAAAAAATACAAAATTAATCTAAAAACAAAAAAAAAAATTGCTCACAAAAATACAAAAAAAAAAAAAAAAAAAAAGAAAAATAAAAATGTAAAAAAAAAAAAAAATAAAAAAAAAGAAAAAAAAAAAAAATACAAAAAAATAAAAAAAAAAAAAATAGAAAAAAATTAATAAAAAAAAAATAAAAGAAATCAAAACAAAAAAGAAAAAAAACAAAAAAAAAAAACGATAAAAAAAAAATGATTCAATGTAAAGAAAAAACTTTTAAAAGAATGTTGTGTTTTCATTTGGCGGACAGGTTTTACTTTACACCATAATAGATGAAATGTTTCTGCATACATGTTGGAGGGTCTTTTGCATATTAGCTCACGCAACTTAAATAATAGTAAAAATATTCAAATAATAAAACAATTAAAAAATAACTAAACAAAACAAAAAAAAAACCCTTGGCCCTAAAATAGTAAAATCCCTAAAAAGCACCACAATTTTTAACAATAAATAAAAAAAAAAACAATACAAAAACTTCTCAAAAAAAAAAAAAAATATAACCTTATCGACTAAAAAAAATCTCTACAGAACAAAAAAAAAAAAAAAAACAAACATTGTCCTGTTGTGTAAAAAAAGCTAACTTAAGTCTTAAAAAATTAAAAAATGCAAGTCAAGAAAACAATAACTTAGCATTTCCAAAAGTCAATGAAATAACTTGGAGGTTGTCATTCATCCTTTGTCTGCCAAAAAAGCATAACCAACAACAACGTCCGCTTTAAGGGTATGCTGCCCCAAGTCCCTGCTGGAAACTTATACTAAAGCCTGCAAAAATGTCGTTTGGGTACGTGCTATTTTTGTAGGTGCTTGATCATTTGTTGAATATAACGTTCATAATTTAAAAACTATTCTGCTCCTGTTAGTGCAGTGAACTGTTTATTGCCACAAACTGCTATGGATAGTTTGCTTGTATGAGGTCAGATACGAAAAAAAAATGTAATGTCTGTAAATGAAGAAAAGTAACCTTTAATAGTTCTTTTGTAAAAAGGCATTTTGGGGATTTTGCTTTCTTTGGCTACAAAAAATTTTTTGGCACGGGGGGGAAGAGGGCAAGTACTCTTTTTCAACCTTTGTTGTGCCTGGTGTTTCCTAAATAAGATTAAAAAAATTACAAAAGCTAGGCAGCGCTAAAGGAGAAGGAGTGGGTTATTTGCCCTTCACACGTTTAAAAAAGTGCTTCCTTTATTACCCACTGTGATTTGGCTCTTTTTAGTTGATTGTAAATTTATTTTTTCTTTTTGATGTGGCATTACTTTTTAGTTTTCTTCCATTGTACTACTCAAATATCATTGTGCTTTTTAACAATAGATACGAAACAACCACTGGATGAAAATTGTGTGCTAAAATCTTTGACTTCTGCAATACGTTTGGCTTGCCATTAGTAAAGTGTTTCTTGATCCTGAAATTCTTGTCTGTGAACATCCTCCCTTGTTGAATATGACTTTTTTCCCCCAAAATAAATTACAGTATCTTTTTAGCAAGGCCGATGTCGCAGTTTTTAAGTTCTAATTTAAAAACTTTACATTCCACGTTAGTATGAGCAAGTATTTGCACCTTCACTTATCTCACGAGTGGTATATGGTGACGTTCGTATAATACGTGATACCCGTAGGGTTCATTCTTGATCTTCGGTCCATCCTTTAATAAGCCCTGCGTCCTTTCGAATTATCTTCGTTTAATTCCTCTTGGAGTTAGCTTGTGTCTTATAATGTACTAACTCGTACTTTGGTAGATAATTTCGCCGCTTCCGTTCCTTTCAGGGTCGTATTTTTTTAATTGTAACCTTACCGTCCTTCTTTTGTCATGGGGGAGTTCTCTCCAAACGCGCCTACTTCTCAAAACGCAATGGTAACATCTTAAACTAAAAATAAAAACACTAATGGCACAGGCCCAGGCCGCAACCTGGTGCCGTGAATATCTTTTGTTAATGTACAATGTCAAAAACATGCCCCCGGCCCATAACCACCCACAATCGCATGACATCTCCTTTCTATTCGGGCCTAATATTGCGCATCTACATCACCAATACCTATAGTGATATCAGTAATAATAACCAGACACACCCTGTCCAAACCCTGCCAAAACGAGACTAAACTGGAATATCCCATGCAAAAAATCACCAAAGCCCCGTCAATACAACATGCCTGAAAAAAAAAAAATCAGAAAACTGAACTTCCAACTAGTGCAAATTCTAACGCGTGACTCTGCAATACAAATATTGTCCGACTGTGTTAAAATAAACTAATCAATTGTGCTTTTGCAAAAAATACATATTCCCAAAAAAAACGTAGCAGCTATTACTGAAAAAAATTTCCAAAACCCAAAAAAATTACAAATTTTGCAACACGTACTAAATGAATGGAACACCCCAAACCCCAACAAAAAAAAATATAAAGAGTACAGTTGGGCTGAACCGAAATAAATAAAAACTAAATTTCCAAAAGAGACGCCCTCCTTTCACAACCATAACTACCAAAGTAACCCCACCACATTCAAAGTAAAAATATAAAAAAAGAACAAACAAAAGTTTTAAAAAAAAAAACAAAAAAGACACAAATGTCTGTTTTTAGGTAAAAAAAGCAAAAAAAAAAAAATTCAAAACAAAAAAAATAGAAACTAGAAACATCCAAACAAAAACAAAAAAAATATATAAAAAGGCAAAACAAGGGAAACGAAACCATAAAAAACAGGGCCAGTGGGGACTGAAAAATACCGAAACTAAAACCCACCCCACAACAAAAAGCAAAAAGTTTGGGCATAAATCCCAAAAAAGACAAGACACAAAAACAAGAAAAAGCCGACCCTTTAACTTAAAAAAACTGAAACAATCCTGCTGCACTGAAACAATAACTAAATTGAACCCAAAAAAAAAAGAAAGTCCAAAAAAAAAAACGTCCCCCGGTCTAAATTCAAAAAAGAAAGGAAAAAAAGGAAAAAAAATCGGGGAAACAATTCCTAGGGGTTAGTGTAATAAAACTGGTGTAAACAAAAAAAAACTAAAAAAAAAACTTACATATATGGTCGCTCTAGCCTTGTGCTGGTAAAACAAAAAATTCCCAAGCAGAGAAACAAAATAAAAATAACCACTCCCCCAAGAAGTTTAAAACCAGTTGGCTGCACAAACAAAAAAAACGGTAGCTACAAAGTTGTTTTAAATAATACGCACCCCATAGTGTACACAAACCATCCACCACAAATAACATTGGATTATCCCAATTCCAAAGATATGACGTAATTAAGAAAGGTGACCACCACCAAAAAATGCGTTTAATAACACCAAAACTAAACGTACAAAAAAGACAATTTCTTCACATTAGTAGCATGTAAAAATTAGCTCTACAAATCCAACTGCAATACTAAATAAATGTTTAAAAAAAACAAAATGTAAACACTAAACAACACCCAAAAAAAGCGATCGTCCAAAAAGCTTGGAATCCAAATAAAATAATGGAACTTAGTAGATATAAAAAAAAAAAAAAAATCCCTGGAGGTGCTAAATCCCACAAAAAAAAAAAACAAAAAACAAAAAAAACAAAAAAAAAAAACAAAAAAAACATTTTTTGAATGTACTTTGAAACAAGAAAAAAAAAAAAAAAATAAAAAAATAGGACAAAGGGCCAGGGGGGGGGGGGGGGGGGACGTAAAACCGAGGGACAGGTTTGTTAAAACCCTCCTGGGAAAATAAAATGCCCCCATTACAAAAACATTTGGT
The DNA here is from genome assembly GCA_017654935.2 of Phymorhynchus buccinoides. Taxonomy (NCBI): domain Eukaryota; kingdom Metazoa; phylum Mollusca; class Gastropoda; order Neogastropoda; family Raphitomidae; genus Phymorhynchus; species Phymorhynchus buccinoides. Next base: position 6,892,621 of record JAGGCT020000035.1, read on the forward strand.
GGATTTGTTTTTTTGTAGGGTTTTAAAAAAAACAAAAACAATAAAATGAATTAATTTCCTTGGTGGGAGCCCACAATAATGCGATCTTTGGAGAAAAACAAAATAAAAACTATAAATTTACAAGGAAAAATTCCCGTTTTGTTTTTTATTTTGGATTTGTTTGTAGATGTTGGTGTTGTAACAAATTTGCATATAATTTTGAATCAATCCCGCTCATCAATTGTTGGGGGTGATTTTAACCAGTTGTGCTTATAGATGGTGGAATATTGAGACAATTTGGGGGTGGTAAAAGGGGTTTGTGTTTAACTCAAGGGACGGAAAACAAAAAAATTTCTAAATTTGTGGGGTTCTCTCTTTAAAAAGAAATTATTTTTGCAAAAATAAGAAGAAAAAAAAAAAATGGGTTTGTTGTGTAAAGGTATTGGCTTTGTAGAATAAATGCTTTTTCTTCACGAAAATTTTTAACAAAAGTTTTTATGTGCAATTAAAACTCAGGGGGGAAAAATAAAGAAATATTTTGGGAACCAGGGAGGACTTCCTTGAATCAGCTTTAAAAATTCTATTTAAAAATCCAAAAGGGGTACTAAACGGGTGGTCAAGGAAGATTTTTTCTTATTTTGGAGGGTTTCCCAGGATTTATACGTTTTTTTAGGAGAGCAAGACTTTTCTAATAAATTTCTTTTTTCAAAGATGTTGAAACATTCCGTATTTGAGTGTGCCAAACCACCACAAAACAACTCTGGTCCCCAATAAAAGCAGAACCCTTACTCAAAAAAAGGCTGATTTGTTATTTTTCCCCCTGGTTTAGTTTTTTATTGTTTTTTCAAAACACAGGAAAAAAAATACTAAAAGTCATTATAAAAAACGAGAAATTTTCAATTTTTTTTTTAAAGAGTCTGTTTTTGTTTTTTTTCCTCAAGGTATCCGGTCTGAACAGGAACACAAAAATTTCAACGGTATGAAAAAAAAAAGAAGGTAAAATGGTAAAAAAAAAAAATAAAGGAAGGTAGCAAAAGTCCTGAATTTTTAAAAATACAAAAGAAGCAGTATGAAAAGGAAAGGCAAGAAGAAAATTGAAAAGACAGGTGTTGTACCTCCAAGATGAAAATTTTGATAAGGATAAAAAATAATTTCGGCGGTGTGTGATGACACATTAGTTCCATCAATGCAATCATGTGTATAGCCTACATTATTAGAATCTGTAAAAATGTTTTTATGTTTTATAGTGTTAGGGTGAACTAGGAACACGTGAAACCAGTGGAGGTCAACATTAGAACGATGCCTTCTTTAATGCATGACAAAAGCTTTTTTTATACACAACACATAAAAACGATTTACAAACCAAAAGGGGTTTTAACTTTTTTGCTTTCTTCCTTTAAATGACTGGCCTTTTTTTGGGGAACCAAAAAAAATCGTTGTTGACGAAAAAAAAAGAGGGTGTGGGGGGAACTTTAGGTGGACCCGGGGGTTTTCCAAACAAAATTGGACGCGATTAGTTTTTTTCCCGTTTTTACAGGGAAAACAACCACTATAAAGTTAAAGGTGGAAAGGACAAGAAAAGGATAAAAAAAAGGGTTTTACACCGGGCTAGATGGGGGGGGGAAAAAACTTCGGGGGACACGGTGCCCGCAAATTCTTTTTCCCTGTTTCCTTGTTTTTCACTTAATTTTTTGGGGACTTGCGACGGGGTTCTTTTCCCCGGGACTGGTGGGGAATTTAAATTTCCGGAATTATGGGTGGGTGTTTTTTTACAACGGGGGGGGGGGGGGGGCCTGTGTGTCAAGTGGGGGGTTGTGGCGTACTTCCCTGACCTATGGACTTAAAAAGTTTGTTGTCATCACATAACTATTCACGTTCCTTCTGTCGCTGTAATAAGTTGGGTTTTTCTTTACAAAAACAATCCAGGTATAAACATTTTGATCAAAATAATACAAATCACAATTATGTTAAAATAGCACACAACACATACACCCACCTCCCCACCCAAACACACTCTCAATCCTACACACAAGATAATGAATTATATCACACACAATACACAAGCACAATCGAATATCCAAAACACACACACCACACCCAATATACATACACTCTATGTCTTCTTTATCTCAAGAATCACACAGTGCCGGATACAGAATATTAAACAAAAAGAAAACCCTGGTTCACAACACACACAACACAGGGCAGGATGAAAAAAGCTTTGTTAGCTTCTTCTTTAACCCTCAATAAAGCTGTTTTGATTGATCTTGACACCACACACACACGCACATGCACCACGACCACACACCACCAGCAAACCCACATGGTAGTCAACACACAGACAAACTCCTTGCCATCAGTCCTGCGGAATATGGTAAAGACCTTTGCACAGGGCGGAGGATTTACAACAAATACTCACCAGAAAGGCTCTCAGTAGCCAGACACCCGGTGTAACCTTTCTGCGTGAATTGGGGAGGAAAAGTGGAGGGAAAACGATTCAACAACCAGCTCTGTCCTTAAATATAGCTCTCTTTTGTCCCCACATTCAGATTCATTACATGGTTCACCAAATGCACTTGGAATACTATATAAACACAACAACGGAGTGTCTAAGATCACTTTAAGAGTTGAATATATGTTACATTAAAGAACGGAAACACACACACTGTCTAAGATCACTGTCTTTTAATTCTGATCGTTCTCGGCCGTTTGGCGAAGGACAGTGATTCAGAACATAATTTTTGTTTATACCCTGGTGGTTTGTTAAGCCCGCTCGTACATGGCGAAAGCCGATTACGCGATGTTAAACTGAACTGCCATCCTAAGATCACTGTACGGTGGTGGATAGACGTACATTAAAGAACGGAACACACACACTGTCTAAGATCACTGTAGGGGAATGACATTAAATTAAAGAACAGAAACTCCCACACACACACACACACTGTCTAAGATCACGTAAGGTGGATAGATGTTCAAATTAAAGAACAGAATCACCACACACACACACTAAGAGCACTGTTAAGGTGGATAGATGTTAAATTAAAAGCAACGAACACAAACACATACACACACACTAAATACCTGATAACCAAGACAGATCATGCTGCGCGCTATGTTCCCAATCTTTAACAATCTAAAAAAAACTGATAAGACACAGAAATCCAGCGACACTTATTCGTGGCGAGAGACAAAAAAAGCTGCATCACAACTGACAGTTTCCAGCTTTTTGTAGTAGGGATCGGGGGAAATTTCCTCTTGAGGATAAACATACGAAAGGTCTAAGGGGAAAAGGGCAATCTCCTCAGTAAAAGCATTTGTTTTTTCACATCACCTTTCTCTCAATAATTCTCTGGAAGCGTACCAGACTATAAACAGGGCAGTAGGCCAAGTTGAACACCCAGAGCATTACGGGATTGATCCCCATCCCCCCCCAACTGTAAGACAGGAAAAGTTTGGTTGCCGTTGTAGTTCAATCCCCTGCTAATCACAACTGCGTTTAATTAAAGTTTCCACAATGCGAGCTCTGAGAACGACTCATAAAATGAATACCTTTATCAGAATTTTTGTAAAATGAGCTATTTTTCCCCCCAGCATATCTCAATAAACGAACCAATTCCCATAAAGGTAGTTACAACTTTAAAAAAAAAAAAAAGTTACCCGAAACCCTAAAGAAGCATTAAAAGAGTGCATGTAAAACCAGTACATCTTCATGTTTCCTTTATAGAATTGGGACAGTTAACTCATCTTAGCTTCTCTTTCGTGCAATGACATTAAGGTAAAACAATTATTTTTTAGACAAAACGAACGACAAAGTTGTTTTTCCATGAGCACAATCATTTTAAAAATAAAAGAAACAAAGAAACAAAATAGACAACAAAATATCAAAATAATCAACTTCTTTAAAAAAACCTCATTTACCAAAACGGAACCTAGGATTGGATTATCCTATTGTTCTATTGTTCGTTGGGCTTCTCTTGGGTTTTTTTACTCAAGCCGCAGGCATACATCCCAAAGGGCGTAAGACACTTGAACACTGTGGCTACAATTGCATCAAGCCATGCGATGAGAACATTACACCCCGGCCACATCAGGCGCCAGCCACACTCTGTCTTCGCGGGCGATATTTCTGAGAGACTGATGCATTTTGATGCTAAGGAGCTTCCACCGTCATGACTAAAGGGCCAAATCCCCGACATACTGCACATAGCATAACAAAATCTTTATGACTAGCCCTATGCGTACGTTCTAAGCCTCTATGTTCATTGTCTGACACCGCCTTAAGCACAATGCTTACGGCACTTATCCTAATTTAATAAAAAATCTTCAACGGTTTTTTTTTTTATTTACATTCTTCAAGACATACATAGATGCAAGATACATTTATCTCTATCATCATACCTCACAACACTCACAATCTAGCTAACCCCCCTTACCTGCAAGCAAAGTCTCAGTGTGCAAGAGGTTAGTGAGGCATGTCCCTCATCATCATTCATCATCCTCACCATCCTACACAACATTCGGTCCAATTGTTCTTCGTGTTCCCTCTATACCTGCGCACAAGAAGAGTCTCATAGACAAGATACATTTCTCATCTATCACATCATCACCTCACAACACTCCAATCTCTCTCTTCCCCCTACCCCCTTCCCTGCACGAAAGTCTCATAAACGATACAGTTCTCCATACATCATCCCTCACCATCTACCCTCACAACACTCCAAGATCTCTCGCTACCCCTCCCCTTCCCCGCAAGCAAAGTCCAATGAAAGATACATTTTCTCCATCATCATACCTCACAACACTCCAATCTCTCTCTCCCGCCTTACCCTATCCCTGCAAGGAAACAAGAAAGTATATATAATTAGATACCTTTATTATCCGCATCATCATCCTCACCATCCTAACAACACTCCAATTCTCCCTACTCCTTCCCCTTCCCCCCTCCCCCATGGCCCTCAAGAAAGTCTGGCTTCGAGGTAATAACCTGTCACCCATGACCCGGCCGGACCTAGTAGCCGACCTCCGGCGCCTGCTGTGCCTGCCCCGCAGAACCCAGAGGGCCGACCCTAGACATGCGTCTGAGCTCCCCTACCGGAGCGAATCCTCCCGCTCGCTCCCGGCGGCCTGACAGCCGGGCAGCGCTGTGTCTTTTATTTTTTTTTATAACTGAGGCGCCGACCGTTCCGTCAAATGCAAGACTGCCTAACCTAAAGTCATTTAGTGACGCTTCGATTTTGTGCCACCGGGGGCTTCGAGCCCTAGAGGCCGAGATGGAACATCCGCAGCACCTGTATCGCGAGGTTTGGGGGGTGGGAGGTAGGTGCAAGCTCTACTGAAAGAAACGACGCATCGCTGACTGAACAAGCCTACGCTACGGTCGGGACTAGAGGACTCTTCCTGTTATTTAGACCTCGCAGGCCCCTCGCGTTCGCACAACAGGGCAAGACGTATCGCCAATTATACTGTAAGCGGACACACTACATTTTTTCATGTCCGATTGTGACCACCACTAAGGGCAATAAACACCCCCACAAACAGGCTGTCGTCACACGTTTATCTAATATCCCTTTCTCTCTAGCATTAGTGCATACCATGATAGAACAACATTTTTCTCCTATCCCTATTGTAGTGAGATTTTTGACCCCATTAAAGGGCAATAACTTACCCTCACCTATGACAGGGCCCCCGTCCACACGGTTTTCTCTCCCTTTCTTTATATGATATTGTTGCATACCCAGAGCATAGAACACATTTGTCCTATCTATTGTAGCATTAAAGGCGCACTAACTCCCATCACCTAATGAACAGGCCTTCCACACGCTTTTCTCTCCTAATTTTTAACTACCACTTCGCCCTTGATACCACAGAACAACACATTTTCCTCCTACTGCGGCATTGGGGATAGGCAGTTCGTTTTTATGTAGTGTCTACCTCGCCACGCCAATTCATACGAAATGACATTAGACGGTACACATGCATAGAGTGCCAACTCTAACCTAAAAATAGAATAAAAAATCAAAGGCAGGGTACATAAGAGGCGCAGAGCCACCCACTGGTTTAGCGACTGATTCAGGGGGGCAACTTAATGAGAGAGAGAAACGCCCAGACAGACAATTACAGTATACAATGATAGACAGAGACAGTTCTAAAGTCACTGATCAAGCCCTTGTCAAAGATGATTACAATCTGCCCTATCAAGATAGAAACCACCGCCCAGTCGAAAACGCCCCCCAAATCGATTCGTAAGCCCACGTCAATGCTAAAAAAAGTTTTCTTGATGATTTAAAACTAAAATAGCAGTTAAAATACTCGAAATCAGCATGCAAAAATGAAAAGAGTTTTTAGCACCCATAAGCATTATGTACGCGCAGCTAACGGCCTATACTTTTGCGCTCTCTCCCTTTTTCTTTCCCCCCCAGCCACACTGTAACTGCATTTTGATGCCGCAAAAAAGGCCAACACACACTCACGCATAATCACGCGGCCAGGCTGTTTCTCAACGCTACCTTTTCCGACTTCCCATAATCGATTTCAGCATATCCACAGCCCGAATAGGTAAAAATAAAAGTCTATCAACGTTGCAGCAGATTTGATTAGTCAACACCGAATACTCTTGAGATTCTTTTTATTCCTTTACTTCGTCTGTAAGCCACACAATACTTGTACTAGTCCCGCTTCGCCTTTTTTTTGTTTCCTCTCACAAAACGTTTAATGCACGCTACAGATGCTCTCGCAAAAGACTTCGTGACACCACACACACACACACACCAGGAAATTTTCCATTCCTCACAGACGCTTGCATTATAAAACAAACAAAAAACAAAAAAAAAAATCACAGGGAGTCCTTACAGAGTTACACTTAAAGCCTCCATAAATCGCTTCACACGAATATTCCACCCGCCCCCCCCCACCAACCCCACAAAAATTGCATAAGACAATGCAGCCAAGACAGGTGGAGCAATGGTGACTAAAATCGAAAAGATCCGAAGATCCGAAGTGCAGTAACAGGCGAGAGGCGGAAAAATAGGCATTGGTGTACCCTCCTTCTTGCGAAATAGTGACAGTGAACTGTGATCGCTGGAATGATGAGGGAGGCGGGGGGGGGGAGGGGTGGGCTTTAATGCATGGCGAGCTTTACTATACTCTCTTGCAGTCGTCGAAGAAGCAGCACCTGCAGAAGAGGCCAACGTCACCAAATCAGCGAACACAACACCAAAAACTGTTCAGTTTGCTCGTTATCATTTGCCCCCTAGTAGTGTTTTATGCTATCCGGTTTGCATAGACAGAAAAAATTCAAGGATCATTTCATAGTTTCTTGTGTTATTACATGCTGTTCTTCAAAGAAAAGCAGCCCAGCCCCATACTCTAGAACTACTAATGTTATTTATTTGCATGTTCTGAAAAAAAAATTCAAAAAATAAATTGTGAGAAAGCTGAGAGTGGCCAGCAACTTTGTTACACCAGACCTCCTTAGCCCCCCCTAACAAGCTTGAGAAGTCATATGCGATAGCTGAAATGAGTAGTTTGGGCTGAAAATGATGCTTTGGCTCAGTTTGATTCATAAAAATCACAATAGATTCAACTGAAAATGCAGTAATATTAGAACATTATTTTAATTCGAAGAGTAGTAGATGAGGCCAAATTAGAGTAAGATATATCTACTGGAAAGAGTAGAGTAAAACAGCAGTCTGTTACACCTAACAGGTTGTCCCTTACAACGTTTCGCCTATCACATTCAAAGGCAGCCGTTTAACCTGATACAGACACCCTGGTCCACGTGAGCCACTATCCCACAATCAATAGGTATCAAACGGATTTAGTTGGCTATTGGTATATCTAATGCACAGATTTTTATTTCTACAGAGACTTATCTATGTCAAATTCGAGAAGTAGCTATAAAGACCCCGGAGACTCCCCCCCTAACGCCGTCCAGCAAGATGCAGCCACCTACCCAAATTTAAAAAAATAATAAATATTTGCCGCAGGGCAGTGCGGGGTCGGGGGGGGCGCCACCAGCGAATAGGGGTGAGGAGCGCAGTGTAGACGGGGCGCACTTGGAAAACCTAGCTATCAATTTGGCCCATACCAGCGCAGCTGGCATTTATCCCTAAAGCCCTTTTTTTCAACTATCCGCACTTCTCAACTGCCCCTGTGCGATTGTTTACCTAGTAGGGTGATCAGTCAGACATAGCTTTAAGTCCCCATCCCGAAAGGACCCTGGACTGCTTCAGCTTCGATCTTCCTGCCTCAAACTAGCACAGAAATGGGCATCGAGACCAGGGGATTCGAAACCTGGGCGTCACTCACGCCATCGCAGTCACTGCATTACATTTGGCCAGCAGCGAACGTCCATTAACCACTAAACTGCCACCTTATCCCTTATAAGCGCTATAATTAGTATTGCCTTTCTAAATATTGTGGGGTGATGTGTACTGGTGCCGTGCGTTCCTCTGTTGCTTAACAGTAATGTACACTGAAATCATGAGGTGATTTTCACGATCCAAGAAAACTACAGATAAAATTAATGATTTTCATTGCCTAATGAAATTTATTGTGCAACAGCTTAGGTGTCACAGATTGCCTTTATGAATGGTTCTCATTGCTTTATATAACGAAACTCAAACCCTCACAAAGGGTTTCGTATGACCTGTGCAGAAAAACATCATAAAACACCCTGGTAATGACCAAACTGTGCAAATGTAGTCAGTAAAGATCATCGCAAATGAAGTCAAACGAACACCTTTGCCAAAACTAATTCAAAACGACGTGAACGAATAATACAGATGTCGACAAAATAAATATGAAAGGAAAAGAAGCATAACAAGAGCCCAGTTTTGCCTAATCTTACAAAACTCTGAGGGCAACCCTCAAGGCTACGACGAAAATCTAAAAAAAAATAATACCTATCCACCCACCCCACTGCAAACAAAAACTCCTCCCCCCAAGAAGAAATCAACAAAAGACAGCTGAGAACCGACCCTCTATAAGACATCCCACTATAAGACTCCACTTCCTACATAAGACTACTGTATTTTGTTTATCATCCTTAAGGCAATGACAGAGGCCGAATAGTGCAATTCTGTCAAGCCAAAAATCTGAAAAATTAAACAGTGTGGCCCCAAATAGAAAGCGCCCTCGCTATATAAGAGAAGATACACACCTCACAAAGAAAGTCAACTTTGACGAAAGCCTGTAGACCACGTCCCTTGCCTATACCGCCTTACCGTTACCGCCATTACTAGCTGTAAATAACATCGAGAGTGGCTCCCCTTCAATATAACCGAACTTCCGTTTAGCATGCTGCTTCCTGTGCATGTGTTTGGACATAAATCTCTTCCCGAAAACTGCATAGATGATGACATTAAGCACACTCTACAAGCTACAACGATGCTTTGAAATTCAATGAAGGCGTTATGGCATTCTCGTGGATAGCGTTATCTCGAACGACAAAGGGATTTGGAAGCATTTTCCCCCTCAACGCGAGTATTCGTTGTCATTGAGTCGACTGCCTGACCACTTGCGATGTTGACTCACAGTAGACTGATACTGAGCCACGCACGAAATCGTTGACCTTTCTTCATCACGATTTGTTCACGTATGGGCGACCTGCCCTCCGTTTATTAGCCGCGCAAAGGTGCGGAAAATATACCCATATGACCTTTATATTTGTTAAAACCGAAAGACTTACGGTACTTCTCTCGAGAGACATTGCCCTATCTTTGAAGTAATAAAACTTAACCTCCCTTATAAGACCCTACCGTTTATAAAGCGACCCCATTTGGTGAATGATTTCCCATGAAGGTCTTATAAGACGGCAGCCTTCACTACGTACATCGTGAAAATCACTCTAGGAAACAGGAATCTTGCCATGCAATTGCAAAAAAACCCAACTGAATTAAAGGCCATGAAATGAACAAAAAGCATGTGTGGAGACAGTTATTTAAAAAAATGGGGACGAAAGCGACGAAAGATAAAAGTGAGCTGCTTGGTAAAAGCGCTCTTATAGAACACTCCCCCAGAAGCGGTGCTTAGCGAGGAGAGATAGAGAAAATAAACAAAACAAATAAAAACAACAGAACAAAAAACAACAACAAAAATAAGCCCAAACAAAACATCAAATTTTCCCAACAGAACTTGAAATCGCCGAACCTAGTTATCATGGGACTGGCTTTCATTAACCATAATCACATCCAAATATCAAAGTTCGACAAAGTGAAGAAAGGCCTATACAACAAATCAAAGTATTATTCTCATGGCACACACCATTATAGCCCTTAAAAATCAGCCGTCTTAACAATCCACATTCAAAATCTTTTAACTTTTTATTTAATGTTTCTCTGTCTGTAGCAGATTGAAGAATTGTCTAACCAGACGATTTACCCCAGCTCACTACACAAGCCTGAGTAGCCCTAGGATAGCCGAAATGATTACAGTTTGCGTGCTTAAGCAAAATGTGTAGTTTATTCACTAAACATCAAACAATGTTCATGAAAATAGAGTAATTAGAGCATTTGTTTCCAATTTATCAATAGTAGAGGTCCAAATTGAGTAGAGGAAAATACCGAAAAGCAGTAGCAGTCAAACAGAACCCCCCCCCAGGTATCAAGGCCTCCACCATTAAGCCATGTCGTTAGCGCTAGCCTGGGCTCTGAATATACATTACCACAACATCGGTAAGCTAGCCTTTCATTACTTTCTCAAGACAGCACAAGCAGGGAGGGTACACGTAAAACACATGGCCCAGTCTACTCTAATTACACACATACCACCTACAACACAATTAACAGTACTTTAGGTCTCGTCAACCATTTCCCTATCTAAGCTGCTGTGGTGATGACGTAGCCGTGCTTGCGATTTACTCTCTACTCTCTCTCTCCTCTACCCCCTACCCCCATTCCACCCTCTCTCCCTCACCAAACACATCAAGAGTTGCATTGCACACCACACAACATACATGCACACGCCACCACACACACAATATATATCACCAGGGCCCATGCAATATACATGCTTATGTCTTAGCACACACACACTACATACTTATTCGATCTCGAGCGACGCACCATTTCATACGTCTAGGCTGTGCAAGGCATGCGATGTGTAGGATCCGAGTGAACTGTTAAGTTCTCACACATGCATAGCACGCTAAAGCACGCACACACAACATTAATAATTACTGTCTCATACGACCATTGTCATACCGTACGGGTCTGTGCCGCGTGATAGGAGTGTGTGTTGGACCGAACTGCCTCCTCTCTTCTCTTTCTCACACAACACACACAGAGTGAGACACACACGACACTAAGCACGCACACACACACCACATCACAGCGCCCATGCCTTATACATGCTTTGTCTATGACACACACACACACACACACATTACATACTTTGTCTCGTAATACGACACCATTTCATACGTAGAGCGCTGTGCCGTGAATGGGGGTGTTGGAGTGAACGCCGTTGGGTCGATCGAGCCTGTCTGCCCAGCTCACCATTGCCGCGAACTCACCACCATGATCACACAGCATACCAAGATATAAATCATCGGTTAAATTCAAAAACCTGTTATCGCGATTTATTGCTTTTTTTCAAGTTAGACTACATAGTCAGCTTATCTAATACTTTACCCGACCACCTTTTCATCAAAAGGCCTTGTAATCTAATAACGACTTTCTATCTCGGGTAGAGTGTTGTGAAACTTGACGAAAAACTCGTGAAGTTCAAACTCAGATCTAGTTAAGAACAAAAACCTTGTAATCTTCGCTTCTGTTCAAGTCTAAAAGATGTTGTTAAAAAGTAATATTTAAACGAAATGCAGGACTAAATCGTCAATGTCTTGAACAACCCTTATATAATCACAGTTAATAATTAGTGGTCAACAGCGGTTAATTTTTATAAACATCCTTTATTTCTTCATTCTCAAAACATACCACAAAAAAACACTCACCAAAATTGAGATGAGCGGTTTTTGAATTTCACCCAACGAAATACTGCCTCAATAACTACTACAGGCAAATCAGAGCTATCTACCAAAAACTAAACCGGTATCTTTCTCAAAAAAAAATGGGTACGCTTTAAAAAAGAATATTGGCCGCTCCCCAACTAAAATTCACTTCGCCGCTATATTAAAAATTTTATAGTCCCACTTATCTCAGCACTCAAACCCGGCTCAGAAACGATAATCGTTGACTGAAAAAAGCAATCGCTATGTTCTTTTACTGTTCAAATTAATCGTTACTTCGACGCCAGCCCACCAGACGACGTACATAAATGTGAATATAGCCAATTCTTCTCTAAGAGCGCCTTTGTTTTTATATTTTTCCTCACGTTTGAAATATTTTCTGCCGATTTTCAAAGCTACAAAAATGGTTTTTAAACACTCAAACATATTTAGATTGATTCTGACCGACGATCAATCACATCACTCTCGTCCTCACCAAACACAATTTCAGCCTAAAAGTAAAGAGCTAAAAAAAATGCCCATCCACACAACACCACAGATCACCAAGATCTGCTGTGCATTGCCATCCTTCTCAAAACGACAGCCATATTGATTTTTGGTGTACTCGCAAGTATTTCCCTTCAAGATAACACAAATACAATATGACTTCCGTTTTGACACAAAAAGACTCAACGCTAAAGGCAAATGCCAATGCCTTGTTCCAAGCACAGACCTAATTTATACGGAACTTTAGCTGTATGTTAAAGGGGGGACGATTGTAAGTAGTGTAATCTTTATCGCATCGTTCAATGACTTATTAGGATTCAATATGAACCTTTTTTCATTGGAATGAACAATCAATCGATTTGCCAAAGTCACTTTTCTTTCGCTGTTTGGAAGCCATCTAAGATGCCTTCCGAGGTTCCCCCCACTGTGTACGTAGTGCATGCTTATCGATCTTTTTTAAAACTTATTTAATCAAATCTCTGAAAAATCGTTATTAACTCAAACATTGCGAAAGAAGGAAGAGCTGCCACAGCATTGTCATGCAAACGTAAAGTAGCGATCGATGATGAAGCAAATCAGACAAAGGCGAGAGAACTAGGTAACAACATGCAATTAGGGAAGCCGCGCCACAGACTCAGACACGGTTTTGCCAGAAAAAAAAGCAAAGTCTCTAGAAGAGAGCAACCACTGAGATTAGACCGTTCCTTGTAGTCAGAGTCTTGCTTGATGTAAGGATCTTAGATAACCTGACAAGGAGCCATGCTACTCCGTCTCCATCTACAGAAAGTGCGTAGAAAGGGATGTGAAAGTGTGTGACAGAGATGATGAAGAAAGTAGTATACGTGTGTGTGCTGTGCGTGCTAGATGCGTCAGCTGTTTTTTGCTTTGCCCTTCTTTCGCACCGTGTCTTGTCTTATTTTTGTAACAGCTTTTTTTTAAGTTCTTTTTGCAACAGCGCCCCCATGCCCAGACACCCAAGTCGTCGTGTCTCTAGACTCAGTTGTCTATAGACTGCGTCACTGCCACACACCTGCCACAGCGACCCTCCATGTCTATTGATTGGCCAAAGCGTGCCGCCCCAGATAATGTTTTATGTGACTCAAGCTGGCGTGCCGAGGCACACATGCATAGCATGTGTTTGAGCGTCCCCCGATGATCAATTTGCTCAACATGCACAAAGCCCCCTATCGTATACATTGTTGCCTGAAAAAAGACCGGCGCCCCAGAATAGCGATTTAGTGCGGTGTGTGCTAGTCGTGAGTGATGTCATGCAGTGCATGTGTTTGATGCCGTGCACGACCACTCAATACCTGCACAGAACCCCCATGTGCTCATGCGACCGGTTGGCTGAATGCACGTACCCAGAATCAGGATTTGGTGCTGGGTCGGTAGTGTGTGAGTGAATGCGATACCATACATGCATGCCATGTGTTTGTGCAGTGTAGTGCACTCCTATCACCTGCCGCGAACCCGCCATGTCTTATTGTTCAGGCTTCAAAGCTGGCGCTCATGTAATGCGTTGGCAGGTGCTTGTGCTAGCGAAGTAGGTGCATACATACACGCATGATATGTATTGCGCCTTGCAGCGACCACTCCATAACCTGCCACGACCCCCCATAGTCTATCCGGTCCGAGCTCAGGCGCGAGCGCCCCCAGCGTAAAGAGCGATTCTGCAGAAGTGGTTCTGCCTGGCCTGCATCCCCACTAGGCATGCCCCGCTACATTGCAATACTAGCCCTGCCAAGGCACACCGAGTAGTACGCGTCTAACACACACACCCAACACCACGCCCTACACAACACCAAGCCCACACAAACCACCACTGCCACACAACACAACGCCCACACAACTACCACGCTACCAAGGGATGCCAACTACTTCTTCTTCTCCTCAGGTTAATCCTTTCGCCGACCACAGCCATTTTTAGAGCCAACAAAATGCCATATAAAGACTTAACTGGGATAGAGAACAAAAGGTAATATGCAATATTACGCCAGGAATTTCCTTTGACTTACATGTATAACATTAGGCCTATCCTTACTCCCAAAATTAAGGAAAATAGGTCTTTTTTTTTATTTTTTTATTCTTTTGCGATACCAGGCCCTGATATGATGCCTTTTTTAGTGACAATGGGTAATCGATGCTAACAGACCATATGTGGTGCCATAAATGCACGACCTTAGGTCGGTGAACATGGGTTAATACACACACACCACAACCACAACACCACACCCACACAACACCACGCCTACATAGGAGTGCAACTCTTCCTTCTTCTTCTCGTTCAAATGCGCTACGACAATCAAATACCTCAGACCTGACCGCGAGTGTCGCAAACATGCGAGTCCAGCAAAGCAGCGTTTGCCCATCTAAGCCGTCCCCCAGAGTTAGCGCTTCTGTTTTTTTTTTCCCTTTTCCTCGAAAGGTACTTTTTTTTTACCTCTCCGGGCCAGGTTTGTCGCGCACATACCCGTCGTATAGAGCAGGGGGTGATATAATGAGGTGCCAACTCCCCTTCTTCTTCTCTGGTTCAAACCTAGAACTATGCCATCAAAACCTCAGACACCCAGAAGCTGACGCTTGCCTGTCGCAAACATGGATTGCTACCTAGCAAAGGTCATCCTAGCCGAGTCCCCAAAAGATTTAGCTTCATGAGGCGCCACACGATTATGTCCGCCGTTTTTAACACACACACCCGCAACACCACACCCACACAACACCACCGCTAATTGGTGCAACTCCCCTTCTTCTTCTTCTTCTTCTTTCATTCAACTCCCGGCCTACACATCAAAACCTCAGAACACTGAGCGCGATTGTCGCAAACATGGATGTCCTGAGAACGGCTCATCTGCCGCTCCCCCCAGAGTTACGTATCTGCAGGGTCCCGATCCCTCAAGGTCCAGTGTCTGTTGCCCCGCATCCACGTCGCTACAGAGGGCAGTCTTGAAGAGACGGGGGAAGGGGTCGTAGTACGTTCAGGTCGTCCGCACTGGCATAGGATGAGTTGGTGGGTGGGCGTGTTTGGGGGGGGGGGACGGGGCTAGCCGACCCCAATCCTTCGTAGGCTGCACACAGAGGCCAGCTAGCCAATTCCTCCGAAATAAAATGAAAAAACTGTAAAGACTAGGGGGTCCGGGCATGCCAGGGCCCCCCCCGGCGGAGCGCTAACAGCCGGGCAGAGCCTCGTTAGACGATTCAAGCGGGCAACTTAAGCCTGCATGCCAAGAGCAGAGATAAGAAGACGCGACAGTACAATGATGGACACCCTGAGACTAGTTTGAGCTGACCGAGATCCGATAAGACTTCACGCCCCAGAAATGATTACATGCCATTTGAAAACAATACAGCATCACATGCTGTTTACAAGATTCCCCGCAGAGACGTCCAGGCATACAACAACCAAGCTATCAAAACGCACCAAATCTAACTATTGCCCCAAGTCGATTTCATTGTTGCTTGTTGATGAACTTAGAAAAAACAACGAAGTTCTGTTGAATTAAAAACACGCAAATCAGTGCCTGTGCAAATGAAGAGAGCTGGCCACCACATGAACGTAGCAAACTACACACACACAGAGCCAAACCACCTACAACCACACACGGTGAACCAGCAAGAACTCAAGAATCGGTTAACATTAGAAAAAGCAAACATATGGGACTAATTAACCATAATCAGCGCATGAGATGGAGATTAGATTCCTAAGGCCTGCAAAAAACGTCACAAAAGGCGCTAAATAAAAAAAGGTTGAGAAGCCCCCTAAAACTGAAAGCACTATTTTTGCTAGTCTAAGACTTTAAAAACAGATCTAAGAAGCCTAGAATTGAAGTATTTCTCTTTTCTTGCGCTCCCAAACAAATGTACCACTCCAAAGAAAAGATTTCTCATACTCAGTGCGTATCTATTGGGTCTCTAGCATGAAAGGTTCAAATATCTACATAGCCTGTAATATCACAATAATTTCTTAGACCGTCCTAATTTAATCCTATATTTTTTAAAACTTTTTTTTTTCTCCAGCCTCCAGGAACCTTTACCATGAGTCTAGGTGCCTGTGCTACGTTGTCCAAGAACTTTTCAAGCCCTGCGAAAAGGCCATGTCAATTTTCCCAGGAGTTTCGATTTGAGTTGTTTCAATGGACCCTGAATGAACCGGCTATTTACTTTCAGGGTTTTTAAATGAAATATATCCTAAGGCCTGATCCTGCCACCACTATCTCGATATGTCCCTTTCCATGCACAATAGGCAGAATGCTTAAGCTTATCAGTAGCACATTTTTACAATGTGCCAAAATTTCAGGGAAGGTGCAGTACAAGATGAGAGAAAGACACTTGAGCAAAGATATTTCCGAATCACGATTGCTTCATAGTCTAGTTTTGGTTACCTACTGGAGCCATAAGGCAAACTATAAAGGAAACAAAACACCAGAAAAGAAAATAGAAATACTCAGGCGGGAATTTATGCCGACAATGCCGCCTCATCTGCCTTAGATCTTCCTCAAACCATACTGGCTCGGCCAGTTGTGCTATCTGTCACACGCAGTTTAAGTGTATTAACATCGCCAGTGTCGCATTGAGTTCAGTTGCCAGAATTAGTAATGGGGCGTTAAGTCATATTCAGTGTTGATTCTAGACTTTTAGAAAAAAGACGCTCGAGCGTACAAGGATCCCTAAAGATAAAAAAGCAGGCGTCCTAGCGACTCTTCATGACGTTAAAAAATGGACTAGGACGCTCCAGGTACCCAGGAAGACAAATTGCATCAAGCTCGATACGGACAATCTCAAGTTAGTCGTCATTTTGATTGCATTGGATTGAATAACTCTCTAGAATGATTACTGCCGCCGTATCTTCATTCACAATAAGTTGTTTGGCCAATTCTTCGAGTCGGACACCTTTAGGTGTTTTGGACTTGACTATGCAAGCAAAAACAAACGTGTGACGACTTCACTTCATGATTCGACCCACTTCTACTCCATCTTCACACTCGGACGCGCTACGCTCATACTCAACTCTGTGAATGCGCTAAACTAAAGACCATATGACGGTCAATGGCAGCGATAGAGAATATCATTTTCGCTTACTGGCCTATACGCAAGAAAACCACCACACTTAGCAGGTGCAATTTTGTAATGTCGCCATTGGATGGTATTAAAAACGCGTTCAAAGTTTTTTCTAGCGCTCACAGGGGACGCACTGTGCCTTCTTCTATTTAGGCGTCATCACTGAATAAGTACCCTTGCGGCAGATTTCCGGCTCAGGACGCTCGCGCGCCTAGAATCAACATCTGTCATATCCTGTCTATGTTTAAGGCCGAGCCGTTTTCCTTCTACTGATCTCAATGACCGCCTTCTTTTAAAACTATTTCTTCCTAGGCCTGAAACCGTGCAGCAGAAAGACGCGCGTGTTAGACTGTCACTTACTCAAAGAGGCATGAGACTAGCGGATAGTCTGTCTACGGTTAGCCCTAGCCACTGCCAGTCTCCGCATGAGGAGAAACCGCGTCCTGCCTACCAAGCGAAACGGGAGTCGACTAAGCAGTCACACATACTAGCCTACTAGAACAGTTTCATGATATTTAACAAATTCGCCTTAAGTTCCGCGTACCTCTCTTAGACCCACCTTGTCATAAACACCCCATTGACTCTTTTCATCTTTTAACCTTTCTAACCCTTTCACGCCATGTCGCATTTTAGCACCACAAAGGTTTAACCCTCTTCACCGCAATGTCGCATGTCTCTTAGCACCACAAGGCTTTAACCCTTTACACCGTGCCCAATGTCGCATCGTTAGCACACAATGACGTTTTCACACCCCATGTCACATAAAGGCCATACAAATCAGGCTCTTACCAAAGACCCTATATTTCTTAATTTTGGGAGCGTCAAGCGAATTAGGCCACTAATACTGATATAGTCACCAGAGGGAATTCGCAATATTAGCAGATATTTATATTATCTCTACGCCAGTAATGGTCATTTTATATGGCCTGAAAAAGGTGGCCCCACATGCCCGAAAGGGTAACCTTTTACTATGTCATGGTTATTTTCGCTTGAAATGACTGGGGGGAGGGGGGTACAAAGATATTTAACCAGACATGCACTATTTCGGATTATGTTATATGTTTGCATTAAAAAAATCAATCCCAGTGCCAACTAGGGCTTGAAATAATCAATGAATTGAACAAAGCAAAAACTAATTAGTAGGATATGAATGAAGACCCCCAGCATTTAAAAGGCAATAGCCAACTTTATTTCTATGTACTGCACAAGATAGTTACCTAATCGAGCATCCACGTCCACACACCACATGTGACACACAGAGCTGATTCTAAAGATCGAAAAAGAGGATAGGGCCAGTCCCCCCCTCATGAAATTGAAAAAAAGGGTGAAGCAGGTCCCGCCCCCCAAGAATGCAAAAAAAGGGATTGGTGCAGGCCCCACAACATGGATACAGCATGCCGCCACTTCTTCAAACCAGTCGTACTTAGGAAACCGGTCGTTCCCTATGCCCCACTGGGGTGCTGTATGTCTATCGAGGCCTCCTGCCTTACTCCGAGGTTCTTGCGATGTAGTCGCCGTTTCCTCATAGCTCATTCTCACACTCTAGCCACTCATCATCGTAGGCCACAGACGGCTTTTGTTCCAAGTGTTTTCACTTTGACCTCCGCGAAAAGTCAAAATCAAGCGATGCGCTGGCCTAACGACGCTTCATTGTTCCGAGAACAATATCCAATATGGTGGCTATAAAGCCTCTCGCAAGTATCTAGTCGCTAGTATTCAAAGCATGAATGAGATGTAACGCCGATGAATTTGCGTTGATCAGTTATAGTGTAGCTAGACAACACGAGACTTTTGACAGAACGAACGAACGCCCGATGCCCGCCCACGCGATCGCGTGAAATATAGCAGGGCAGCTTCTGCCAAAATGTGCGGGACAGTCGGCCCACATTAAGACTCAATTAATCGCGGGGCGAAAGGAAACAGATCTTTCGGGAGCGATCTGCTACCATCCCGCTACTCTAGAATCAGCTCTAGACACATACCAAAAATCAACACTGTCGGGCCAAACACACACACACACAATGCACAACACGCCCACGATACACACTATGCTAAAGTCAAACACTAGATGGTAGAGAGAGAGGAGAAGATGAAGGTAAGAAACCGGATAATGAATAGATAAACTAGAGAGTAGAGAGAGTGAGGAGAGAGGAGAGATGAGAGAGAGGAGAAGAGAGAGTGCGAGATGGAGAGACAGAGAGAGATGAGAGAGAGAGAGACAGAAAGAACGAAACGTGGCGACGAAGAAGAGAGACGAAGAGAATTGAAGATTCGAGAGTGTGTCAAGAGCGAGGGACTTGAGCGGAGGACTAACTCGAGAGAGAGATCATTGATCGCATTGGAGAAGATGCGTAGAACGATGAGAGAGATAGAGGACGAGAGAAGACGGAACATAGAGAGATGGAAGAACTAGTGAGTGTGTGAGAAATATTTAGTAGTGTGTTGACGTAGCGTGTGTATGTCATGCTGCTGCCGTATCCGTTTGCCTGATCGCAATGCTGTGTGTGTGGCGTGCATATAACGCGTGCAAAAGAGTAGTCTGATTGATCCTCTTCTCTGCTGGTATGTTTGTCAGTGTGCGCGGCTCTGTGTAACCTGTGTGTGTGCGTGGTGTGTTTGTGTCGTGTGTAGTGAAGTGATGATATGTGTATGTGTGTGTAGTGTGTTTATGTGTATATCAGAAGTGTGCGTGCACGCGGCTGTGCAGTTGCCGTGTAGCATCGTGTTGACTAGTAGTGATACAAAGCAAACAAGTAGGACCGAGAAGAGACAGGCTACAGACAGACCGAAAGCAGAAAGACGGAACACAATGAAAAGCATACCTACTTTCGTCCTCCCCACCCAGTCGAAGTGCCAGTCACACTCATAGTTCGATCTTGTCCATGAGGGTCTTTGTGCAACAGTGGTTGCGCAGGTACTCCTAGTCGAGCATGTCTCGAAAATAGTACCAACCGCCCCTGGAACAATAAAGACGCAGATACGCTGGCCAGCGCCTCCTAGCCACAACTAAGGCCATCACGGTACATCTATTATGATATTTGTTGTTTGCGCTTTTTTAGTACCCTAGGCTTAAGACTCCAGGCGATCATCCCAACTAGCCGAAGCAAACAATTCTGAACACTTATGCGTACAGTCCAGTTAGCGGATGAGAACATTACGTGTAAGTGACCACCCCTGCCTTTTGATACCCCACCATTGTCGCGGCAGCCACACTTTCGATATATCTTTACGGAGGCATTCTTGCGACTGATTAATGTTACCGCTAAGTATGCATAGCTATCTCGGCTAAAGACCAAATCCCCCGACATAACTATGCCTAGAACATCAAGAACACGTTGGAATGTAGCTTGGTGACATCTTAGATTTTATGTCAGTTGGTATCTGATCACAGCCTATAAGCCAAGCCATGTCGGTAATCTTCGATATTTGACGTATGTATAGCATAGTCACAGAGACTTATCTCTGGATAGAAATTCAGGAACTGCCTCTCCCCTGAAGAGTGATGTCACCACAGCACAGCTGCCTACTCTTCTTTATTATGGTTGCAGGCGGAGGGTGGCAAGAGTGGAATACTAGCTATCAATTTGGGTTGTTTTCGTACAAACCAAAGCAGACAGAAAGTAGATAGACTCCCCATAGATAATAGAAATCAAAGGAAAAGCGCCCTAAGAGTCAAAGAGATGTAGCATCAGTATTAGGAGGAAAGTTACAGCACCGAACATTACTCATTATTTCATACCAAGACCCAGTAGAAAGATAGTAGCATAATAAAAATCAAAGGGAAAGGCAAGCAGTCAATGAGCAAGTGAGTATACATAGACATAGCCAGTAACGTTACCAGCAACATGAAAGAGTAAGTTACCAAGCACAGAACATACTCATTATTAGTCATAACAAGCCAGCCGCGAAAGATAGCTAGATAATAAAATCAAAGGCCCGCAAAAGGGGGGGACAAGCGCAAAAAGAGTTCAAAAGAGAGTCGAAAGACTAGAGTACATAGAGTAAGTTACCAGCACAGAACATTCTCATATCCGTAAACAAGCCAGCGACGAAAAGATAGTTAGATGAATAGAAATAACAAAGCGAAAGGCAAGAGCAAAGCAGAGTAGACAGACTAGGAAGTAAGTATCACCAGCACAGAACATACTCATTATTGTCAACATAGCAGCCGGCAAAAAGAATAGTCACGATAAAGAAATCAACAGACGCCGAAACACGAGCCAAGTGTTGGTAGATGAGCAAAACGAGATGACAGATTAGAGGAAGTTACCAGCACAAACATTCCCATTATTATATTATTATTAGCAAAGAGCACCTAAGCACCAGACATGGACAGTGTCGGTGCAGCCCCTCACCTGGGAAGTATATCGCCCAGAAGCCACCTACTATGCGGCGGGCCCGGACCGCTTCGCGTGCGCCCCGGATCTTCTGGCTATGCAGCTCCTTCAGATGCTGTACGCCTTCAGGCCCTAAGCCAGCGGATGGACATGCCCCCGCAGAGAGACGATAGAACATGATGAAACAACCCAACGCACCCTCCAGCGGTCATCACGGGACTATGCCTCCTGAACCACAAACAGGACATCAAAATGTTTGGACAGAAGGATACTAATTTGCGGAAATAATCAAATATGAAATCTGCAATATTTTTATTACATGAACTAACAAATGAATTCTTTCTACAGACAATATCCAATCTTTTCCATCACGCATCGCCTGTAGTTTTCAAAAGCAGGCCGGTCCCCAGAAGGGAGCTAGCCACTATCGGAATAAAGCTGAAGTCATCGGCTCCCTGCTACACTGAACGCTAGCCTTCGCTGGTGATAAACAATGCTGCCTCTAAACAATCAGTAGCTTTGAGAAATAGCAGCTAAGATGATGGTCTATACTATTACAGCAGTTTCCTTCTATTAGTAAAATGCGCTTTTTAAATTATCAAGTTTCTAAGGAGCCAGTGGTCTGCAGCATTGGACACAAGTATGAGAGAATCATTCCAAACGCCAACTGTCTTCAGAGGTTAAATCGTAGTTTGAGCGCCAATGTGGTATGTAGTGGCCGATGCCCTTGGCGCCTAGGCATCTCAACTTTAAAGCATCTCAGCTTTCCAGAACATGCCAATGCCCTCTACTAACTATCATAGACGTGTGAACATGACTCGACTAGCCACACAAACGCAATGCAAAAAAAGCAACATTGATCTCACCCTTATCCTAAATGCTGTCGTTGTGCTCATCGTTAGCCCGCACGCGCGTGCCCGTCAGACTACTTGCTAGTTAGCGGCTAGGCGGATGTGTTTGTGTGTCTCGGGCGTCGATGTACTCCTTGGCCAGGCCAAAGTCGATGACCAGTCGGATTACGCTGCGGCCCTCTATGGCTCGACTAGACCGCCACCACCCAATCCAGGAAAGTTCACTCTGAGCCATTACGTCTCCTGACGGTAAGATCGAAGGTGCTTGGATCAATCGTTCGTATAGCGACGTGAACGTACTCCATCCCGCTGTCAGCGGAGAACACACAAACATAAAAAACAAATGTCAACAACGCCATAATTTCTCGGACTATAAATAGTACAGCATAGCGCGCTTTAACCCCATTCAACCGACCAAGTTAGATTTTTGCCACCACAGTGATTAGAACAACCATCGTCACTAAAAGTCTAATAGAAGAATTGAGGAGTTCTGTTATCTATTAACACTTCTATGGGTTCTTATTTTGAATGGCAGGTAAGAATAGAGCCCTTATTTCCAAATATACCACAGAAGAATCCCAATATTTCAGACAAATTCATCTCTTTTTTACCCATGTAAGTTTTAACCTACTCTACCGCCCTATGTCGCCCCATTTTATGACGCACACAAAAAGTGATGCTAACACCATTGTCCCAATCTAACACCTATGAAATCAGCGGATACTATTATTCAATGACATATTGTGTATCATAAATTTGCAGAGTCTTGATGACCAGTTCAAAATGTGTCACAAAGCAAAAAGAAATCCCACAATATTGCAGATGAAATTAACTCTTCTGCCCTCAGCATAAGCTAAGTTGTATAAATGCCGACATTCTTGCGCTCAAAGATGAGCTGGCGTTGAAAGCAGGTTATGAAAAACAATGTTGGCGAAAAAATGGCTGCGCAGCAAAAAGGCGTAAAGGCCCTTGCATCCCCCAACAAAAAAAAGAGGTATGTATTTTTGATGTCGGGGCCATGAGTATTCATCTGTTTTGCTTACAATACGCCCAAAATGAGCTACCTAACTTTTGATTGGATGATAAGTCGATCCAGTGTCTCATTTTCTTTGACAATGTTGAGATTGTCATCCTCCATAGAGGCTAAAAAGAATTAAACTAAATCTTGCAATCAGCCGCGTATCAAGGGAAGGCTGCCAACATAGCTTGATAAACATATGCATGAAGTCGCGCGATTCTTGCTATCAGTCATTTGTGTCAGCATCATGCCTTTATTTACATTCAGTTTGACTGAAACCCGTAATATTAAGCCCAGTGTACTACCTCTGCATAATACCTGAGGTCAGAGTCAATGACAATCACAGTCGTATCCAACCTAATAGCATGCAATCTCGCTTTCCTCTGCCTCTAATCATCACTACTCCTTCAAAATAAAGTTCAATTCAATTACCAATCATTATGAAATTGTCTTCCTATAAACTGATAGTTACATCTTCCAAATCTAATAATTTATACAAATCTAAGCTATACAATATGCAGGATGCGGTCGAACGCGCATCCTACCTCACTTTGTAATCACTATTTCCCATAATCTCTCATTAGGTGTTATAATACATGCTTATGTGCTTAAGTCTTATCAGTAATCATGCTACATTGTATTTACTATCAGCCATTGCTTTTTCCATTAAGCATGAATCATTACTTACATTTCTTCCATACTCTTTATTTTATTTTGAACTCTCCCTCTGCTCCTGCTCTGCCGTCATGTACCTATGTCTCAGTCTAATACTATTTACATTTGATGACATTTATATTTATTATTTTATATGACCTTCACGCTCGCTGCCCGTGCTCATGTTAACGACCTTGATATTTAATTGGTGGCTGATTTTTCTACCTTTATTGAGCATATTATGCCCAATGTCCTGTTTTTTGTTCTATTTTATTTGATTAACATTTCTTTTCTTTTTGTTCGTGGAGGGGACCCGGATGGGAAAAAAACAAAAAGCCGGTTTGGGATTGCTACTCGTATTCCGCCTTTCCCTCAAATAAAAAACATTCATATCCGTTTGTTACGCTCCCTCCACTAACTCCCTCTCTCTGTGAGAAAGTGCCACCTACCAGCTGCACGGCCGATCATGAGCGACGGCTCCTTGAGGGAGAACTTTACGCCCTCCGACACAGTCAAAAAGATCCTCCAGGACGGGGCCCCCAGCAGACTCCCAGCACCAGCGGCTATATGTACTTACCACAGGATGAACCCGAAATAGCTCATACCTGGGGGACGCTATCTGGAAGTGAGAACACACACACGTTTAAATAACAGCATCATAGGTGTGTTTAGGCCATACAACAACTCAGCACCAAGCATTGTGCCATGCCGTGAACACACACATTGCCAATTAAAATAAAGACCATCATGCGTGTAGCTCGACCAACAGCCTCCAGCACTAAGGCGTTCTGCTACTATCACACAGGAGACCAAAATAGCATACTACCTGAGGGGATAATGCATCTGCGCAGCTGCGAACACGACACACGTCAACAGGTAATTCATACACTATGTGTCAATTCAAGCAATTAGTTGCACGAGTTCGTGTATTTACACCACAGCTCCACTAGCAAGTGCATTTAGTATCAGCTATCTCTAGGTTTGCGAATAGCTACATCTAGCCCCCCGAAATGTTACTGCTGAAAAACACACAATGCACCGCACGCCACAAACACAACAAGATTACGCCTAAATTCTTTTTTACTCTTTTTTAATTGGTTTAAAAAGCCATTTTTGATTTTAGAAAATCACAAACAGAAAATGTTATCAAGCTATTCATTTGCACCTAGCCACGGCAACAAGTATACACGAATATATGAAAAACCTATTATTATTATATTTTTTTAAGCATGCGTAAATTCTTGACAAGAATATCAATCGAAGTCGCACTACAGCACGCTTAAACATCATAACGCCATTCAAACAAAAATGACTACACAAAGACGAACAAGAAGAACATAAAACACACACTATGCCTTGCAGAAAAAAAGACCTAAAGGCAAGCGAGCCAAGAGGAACTTCAATGAGACAGGGAAACATGTAGGGAACAGGATTGGAGGAGTTGGCTATTAAAAGCAGCAGAGGGTCTGGCGCGACGGAGGCGAACGAGAAGAGGCAAGTTTAGTTCAGGAGGCTTGAGTTCCCGAAACAGCAAAAGAGCCACCGACACTAACAGTTGCAAAGGCTCTATACCTAGGGACTTCTCGCCCGGGACGATAGAGGGTCCGGTGCAACATAGAACATAATTGCTGTGAGCTGGCGTGATAAATGCCGCAAATATAATAGCTACCGCAGCGTATAAATGAATGCCGCTTAGACATGAGATAATGATTTAAACACTGACACACACACACATCCTTACACATATCATTCTAATACTAAGTATTAAGCGCATCCCTATTTTCCACGACATCTTCGCCTTAACGATACATTGACTAATGTGATAAATACTCTGTCATATACTTATTTACAATGTCATTTTTTTTTGGACCACCAAGAAGAAGAAAACGCATGTACAAATTGTTAGTCCATAAAAATGTAAGTAAGCAGCCTTGATTAAGCATCCCTAGCTACGATTGTTGTTTCGTTTTAAACTTGGATATACTTGTAATGTACAGTACCACAGGGGAAGAAATCGGATACTATCACAGAATCGCGCTCTCTCTACTCTAGAAGCTCTACTGAGTCTCTCTACTACTACTCATCACACACACACACACAAAAGTACACACACTTCCTACTCTACCCCCACCACCAACTCATTGAAAAAAGCAAGCTGGTCGAGCCAATTTAACCTTTCAAGTTCAAGTCACTTCCGTAACTTCCAACAAGGAGCGCAAGACGAACACAACAAAGCACGCCACCCGCCCCACTAGAATCAATGTCACCAAGAGTCGCTCAGATCAGACATACATACACCACATTGCTGCTAAGCATGGGAGAAAGCAACAGCAGACCTGTTAACTGCAGTGTGTGACCCCCATAACACAAGTCTTAGAGTAGTCGGATAAGCCTTGAAAGAGTAAGTTTGCTGTGGAGTGTGAAATGAGTAGTCCTCTTCATTAAACCATAAAACAAGTTACACTGAAATATAGAGTAATTACGCAAGCATTATCTTTACAATTTTTGCAAGGAGTCCAGTAGTAGAGCCAAAATAATGAAGTAAGAATACTACGGGAAAAGAGCCCTGGTCAGAGTAGACAGGCTCTGCCCCCATACAGGTCTACATTCTTGATTCGTAAATGACATATGTTAAATAAATACATGGGTGCTCCTGGGAAATTTCAAAAATCCTCGCCAAGTAGAAGCAGGAACCCACCCCCACCCCACGGAGGGTGCATGGCGGGCCAGCGCACACAGATACTAGCTCCTTTTATATTCCTTCACCCCTCTATCATAAAGACTAGCTACAAGTAGCCTACATACCTTTGAAATATAGCAAATTGCTAATAAGCGCCCTTCTTTAATTGTACAAGTGAGGAAGAGAGTGCTGACTAGAAATCGTAAAAAGATAGATCTTGCCTTCATCCAACATTATCATTACCCAGTGACATCGGCTCTACATAGGCAATATAAAAATCCTGCCAATTACAGGATAATCTGCACGAAGCGAGCACCACTGTATTGTAAATGTTACTCTCATGAATTCTTACCCATGTCATGAACTGGTGATTCACATAAAAAAAAAAAAAATCCCAATGTGCTGTGTGTACTGTGTAATACAGCGATGGGTGCGGCGAACACGTATTGCCTGGAATTGCCATAGTCGATCATACTTGATCCTTAATCAGCCATCATTACTGAACAGAGTTGCTTTGAATTTTATACAGACCCGTGGTTTGGGATAGACAAGATGTCCAATCCTGAAGAAACTTTCCATCAGCCCGTTTCCAATCCTAATGATTATCTCCAGAAAGCATAGTCCTCAGCAAACTCACTTTCACCCTGTACTAGAGCACCCTACAGACCTTCAAGACATCAGACCACGCTTTAGCCATAGACTTCACCAAAATAACTGGCGCTACAAGACAACGCCCACTAAAAAATAAAAGCCATTGACGCGAGATTTAACGCATCAGCGGATGTGACACCATCTCAGCAGCGTGGCGTAATTAGTCACCCTATATGGTTAGGTGCAGAGCAATGCCTTTCTATTTTTTTTTTTTTTTTTTTTTTTTTTTTTTTTTTTTTCTTTTTTTTTTTCTTTAAAACTGTTTCTTTAGTTGTTTGCATTTGAGAGGTATTTGTGTTTCTCTTCTTCAATCCAGATATCCGCGAGCTGAATTCTTGACATGCCTAACAAAAGTAACTTACTAAAAGGAAGAATACAGTACAGTGGAGTTAACTACTTCGCACAGTAGGATCCTGACATCATTTTGGGATGAAAGAATGAATAGCCTTCTTTTTCCTATAAAAACAACAACAAACAAAAACAAATCATAAATACAGTGCGAACATCCCTTATAAGAACCCCTCATTATAAGCATTCCCCTGCCCACTAAAGACCTACTTCTCTGAGACCATTGCCCCTTCTTTGTAAGCATTAACAATTACCCCCTTATACAACCTCCCTCCTATTATCAAAGTCCCTATTTGGATGATTTTATCTCAAAGTCTCAAACAAGGGAGATCCCACTGCACAGCTGTCTTTGGATAATATATAATCATAAATCAATTCAATCAATCAAATATTTATTATGCCCTCAAGTACAGGATATCACAACAAAGCCTATGAATAAAAGACTAAAGACTAAAATTACAGGATAAATAAAGGAGGGATTTTAGGGATTTTTTTGAAAAAAAAAAAAAAAACAAAAAAGGAAAAAAACACTTGCCGGAAAGAGGAGAAATGAATCCGTCGTACTGAGAACACTAACAGGCAGAGCAGACTCATAGAGGACGGGAGGGGGGGAGGAGAGAGAGAGAGAGCAGATTTGAAACCAGCCAAAACGGAAAGAGCGAGAGTGCACGAGCAGGAGTCTGATGAGCGAGAGCTGGACGAGACCGAAGACGAAGTAGTGACGATCGGAAGAACGAGGACGACCGAGAGAGAGAGAGGAGAGGACGCGAGAATCAAGAAGAGAGAGACCATTGCAACGATGAGAGGAGACGAGAGAGAGATCCAATCGTAATCATAAAACTTTTATTGATTTGAGGCCATCGGTGCCCCTATCAAATAGTGAGAAAGGGCGAGGGGCTGCAAGGGGGAAGGAACGCAGAGAGAGCTCTAGATAGAGACAGTCACCAGAAAAACCACATCACACACACACACACTGGCTCACATACACATTGCACACACACGCACACATCAAGTCATCTAGGCACACACAACACACACACTAGTACATTGGCACACACACACGGCCCACCAGTCATTGACACACACACACACACACGTATAGCGCCACACACACACACACACAGCACACACAACACACACACACACAGTATATACACATGCCACTTAGTCATTGGCCCACACACACACACACACTCAAGTCATTGCGCACGCACTACGCACACACACAACTATCATGCGCCACACACACACAATATTAGGCCACACACACACACATCTGGCACACCACACCACACACACACAAAATTGGCACACACACAACACAACACACACGCACTACACTAGTCATTGGTCCACACACACACAGTCACACACACACACACAGAACACAACACAGCTGAACACACATAGCTTCTCTATTGTTGCTTTCCCTCTTAAACCGATACAACATGGACTCTTTCTCCTGCGCCCGGATCAACTGTGAGGATCATATTCTCGCCTATTGCACTCCCTTTAGACTCCTAGCCATCTCGCATCCCTTTGACTCCAACTCGCCTGCTACTGTACCGCCCCTAAGCCTCTAAGCCTTGCAATGAAGAGCGAAGAAATAAAATCAATGCGGCCGAAAAAAAGAACGAGGCCCCCAAAGTCCACTAAATATCGTTTCAATGGGCATAGACGAAGTATTACTGAAGCGCAAAGAACAATAAATTATGCCAAGCAATAAAAGTTCTTTCTTTACTACAAACAAAATGATTTAGCCGGAGGCAATAAAACAATGGTAAAAAATTATAACAAGGCGCAAATCGCCCCAATAGTCTTATGGACGCCTGAGTCAATGCGGGTCTATTTTGTACCACATCCATATCAGGCCAGTCATTCCACTGATTTTCAATAATCTTTAATTGTACAACCAGAATGTTATACCATGCACCCTTCGTAAAAGCATTTCTTAGTATCTTTAGCGAAAATCATTTTTTAAAACCTAATAAGTATCCTACTAATACTCATCCAAAAGAAAGCCATCAGCATACTCATCGTGTCTGTTGTAAGTGTCTGATGGCTGAGTGTCTGCTATTACGTTGATTTACTAATTTTGTACGCCTTTTTTAAAATACATCATTTTAAAGAGTGGCCTCAATTTAATTCTGAAGTTGTAGCCTCCGATTTGAAGTGCGAACAATTTGCTCAAAATTGTTAGACGACAATTTTGGAAACGACAGACAGACCCGACCGACTAGACCGAAAAATCGTGAGTTATAGGTTTGTGGACTTGGAGCACAAACAAAACAAAGGAGCGTCGCCTGCCACGAGCGGCAGACGATGTCCCCCCCATTGTCTACCAGCAATGCCACGCACTTTGCGACCACCCAGCTAGAGTGTCACATCCTGCACACAAATTAGGAAGGGATTACGTTTCTCAGTACGAGGATCTTTTTTTTTTCCAAATCACAACTTCAGAAGAAAGAAACATATAAGACGCCCACACCCAGAAGGAAATTTCGGTTCAAGCAGTCAAACCTCAAGGCTCAAGGTCAGATCGGTGATCCATTTATGCTCGGATGATTTTCTTCTCTAGAGGCCCTTAGACAGTACACACGACAATCTGAGACCCGACTTACTTGTCAAAGTCACCAATGTGGAAAATATGCTCTTAATAACCCCAATGTGTATGACCCCTACCACTTTCAAGGCCTACTTGATCGCCCGGGACCGTCGACATCATGACCTTGATTGGTTGTATGCCACCATCAATGCAAAGGGCTATAAGTCAAAGGTACCTTCATAGACCAATTTGAAGACCTCTAACACTAACGGCTGTAGGGAGTAGAGCACTTTATGAGACCCCCCTGAAAGATTTCGGTTTTCGCAACGGCTCGCCATACGCCAAGCGTCTAAGAGGTCACGACGGGCAAGAATGCCCGTTTGCGCGGAGCACCTTCACTCTCATGGGTAGACACACACGCACATAGATCAATTGCACGCTATACGATTCTGAATACAACCCGTTCGCAAGATATCCTTGGGACAGACAGAAGGAGAAAAAAATAGACCATTCAGGCTCCAGCGATCTTTTTGACCTGACCTTGAATCGGTAGAGCCATCATCAGAACGGCATAAGCAAACCACCTTCATAACCAAGTGTTCACATACTATAGATTGATCGGCCTAGCCCTTGAGATATCTGAGAATATGGCTAAAAATAGATTTTCCCGGCTTTCAAGGTCGCATACATCAAGCGTCTAAGCGTCAAGACAGCAAAATGCGTATCTGCGACCGATCTACTTCCTATTAAAGGAGGCACACTCACACAAATATTTGACGCGATTGTTCAAGCGCGTTCAGACCCGGAGATATCCTCTGCGAAGAAAGAAACAAAACCAAAAAAAAACCACCCACCACACAAACAAACAAAAAAAATACAAACCAGCCCCATCGCACTAATAGTAGATCTTGGTGAACGGACTAAAGAACGCTCCCAAATCTGGAACCATTTAGGGTAACAAAAAATGCGCTTATTGGCCCTCCCTATTGTTTCAAAGCCGTAGAGGATCAGTTTTAAGCTAATGATTGAGGAAATAAGAATCAACGCGACAAAAGAAGACCACAATTCTGAATTGAAGCCGTCAATCACTCCCATCATGTCCACGTTCAAAGAAGCAATAAAAAATGCAAGTTTTTAACAATAGAAGTTTTGACCGTTATGTTTACTATTTTTAAAACAATAATTAGAGGGTGAGTGCTACCTGACTCCACCAGACCCTGCCCTTACACCCTACACAAGTCTCGAGTAGTCTGGATACAAGCTGAAAGGACGCTAGTTTTGTCGTGAAAATGAGTAGTCCTCTTCATTAAGAAACATCTCAAATCAAGAGTTACACTGAAAATGATGGAATTATTAATTAATCATTTACAATTCATATCTAGCTAAGATACCTTACCAACACCAAAAAACACAATTGCATGCACACCAACCCCGACCGAAGCAGTTCAAACCTTTAACACATTAAAGAAGCGAAGTCAGCCACGCGAGCCTAGCCGCCTACTAAAGCCCTTACGGATAACCCGCCCTGGCGATTAGAGGTAATACCATGATGGCGCCACCTGAGCCTAGTCATCCGGGGGTGCGACTTCCCCTTCATTCCTAGCAGAATACTCCTTAAAAAAAGAGCAAGCTATCCGCAAAGACCGATGGGAGGCAGGCCGATGCACCGACCCTTTTTGTTTTAGGTGTATAGGGCTAGGTATTTTAAGCTAAGATAGATCTTCTGTAATATTAATTAAATCCATCATCTATCATAGCCATACATCTACCCAACACCTAAAAACAATTGCAGTTAAGCAATCCCAGCAACCACTGGGGGAGGAGTGAATCGCTTCACCACCAGCCAATTGACGAGAACTGACGGAGAAAAAAGTATGCTCCTCGCGAGACACCCAAACCCCCCGATAAACCAGACACGGAGAGCATACCCACCCTGAAGCACGGAAGGCTACAGGCGCCACCGCGCAGGAGGATACCAGCGCCACTTACAGCTCACAGAGAAACGGGAAACCTGCGCGCCAACCGACCCTCCTGATGGAGAAGGTGTCCGCCCTCCGAACTCTGGGTGGATCAATGTCCACTCTAGGATAGAACTGGAGAACGATGTGTACTGCTGCGAGGACTTCCAGCAAGGCTAGAAGCCATAGACCTTAAGCAATGCGGCACTCCCCTCGCAGCAGTGCCTAGAGAGGACAGGATTATCGATGCGCGACGGCAGCTCAATGCCGCCCTGCATCACGCGTTAGACAGCCGGAAGGCTGGATCTTATCTTGCAGTGCGAGGGATCTTGCGAATAGGCAAGCTTGACCAGCATATAAGCATCCACCAGGAGACGCGGTTGATCCTCTAGCAACGTCCTTGAGTATACTTGGAATGATTGACAGCGCCCCTCCTCAGCCGGCGCCTGGACGACTACTTAGCAGCTTAGTCCTGCGAGAGACTATATCCTGAGCGGTCCCTGCACCGGGCAGAGGAACAGGCCGGTCATCCGTCAGCAGCGCGGCTCGACGATGCGACGGCCAGCCATAAGAGGCTGGACGATGACAACGACGAGGGGACATACTTATTTATCCATGACGGAACGACCCGCGTTGGTTCTCTGGCCCTCTAAACTCCGAAGAGGAAGCTCAGGTAACCGAGGAGTAGCACTCCGCTGTTTTGTGTACTTTATTTTTTTGAAGGCCCAGGAGAACTCGACATCACGTAGGGAACCCGAAGACCGCCAATGGGCAGTGAAGGTCGCTCGCTAGATCCGTCTAGACCGCGGAAGCACAAGGCGCATCAGCCGCAAAGAGACCTTGAGTCCGTGTGACAGAGCATAAAAAACTGACGAAGCGTGTGTGATGTGAGAAGGCTAAAATTAATCACGAGAGGGAAGTATCAAGAACAAAATACACGTCCCATTGGAGCCCGAACTTATGGACCGTCCTGCCGGTAGCCCTGAGAACGGACCGAGTCCAGAAAGTGAGAAGAGACGCGTGCGCGCGACAGTTTACGAGGTGCGGTCGGCCCCAGAGCCATGAAATGGTGCTTACGAGGGGAACCGCCCTGTAACCGCCCCCCCCCCCTTCCCCCCCCCCCCAGGAAAGCGAGCCTGAAGCAGACAGGTTCCATGGTTGAAAAGCAGAAAGACAAGAACTCACGAAATGAACCGTAAGAGCAGGTCTCAGCGGCACAGTACTTGCTGCTCACGCGACAAAAGGCGAACCAGGAGCCGCCCAGCCGCCAGATTCTCCGTACAGACACATCCGAGCTACGGTGAACTCTGCGCCCGCGGACCCCATCAGTAACTCGATCAACCGTTAACTGGACCGAGAAACCCTATGCCCGCTGAGAACCAGATAACTTATAGCCTCCCAGCCGACTTAATAGCGACTGCAGACCAAGAATGTGCGTATCGAGTTGTGCTCCGATGCGACGTCTTGCCTGCAGACAGGGCCTATTGCCCGGTGAGTGGCCTCAGAGGAAGCAGGACACCGCCTTCTCCGTGGACGGAGAGCGAGGAGCCCTTCCGGGTAACAATGATGCCCGCAGCCGCCCAATGACGGCCGTCACCAGAATATGCAGGTCCCCCCGGAGCGACTACCCGCCCAAAGAGCACTTACTACAGCGACCCTATGCGAAATTGAGAGCCCTGTGGGGCAGGGAACGTAGTAACATCGACACTAACAGCCCCGACCACGACATCGAGAAGGCGTCTGTAGCGCCAACGCAGCCCCGCCCAGCAGCGCAAATCCCCCCGGACGAGCAGCGAGACACAACAGAGCGCGCAGACGATTGGCCGCTGTGCCCCGTGTTTTAGGCCAAACCGATCACTACAATGCCTTGACCCAGAGCTACCAGAATGCGGTCAGCCAAAGCTCGATGGGGCCTACTCCTGCCGGATCGCTCACTCCGTTTGCCGAGGACCTGACTCTGGCACCGACTCGCTAGAGATCCGCCGATGACATTGAGCTTGCCCTTTTTTTTTTTTTTTTTGACAAACCTTCCACCGAGAGCCAATGCACATGGCGCGCGCTCGGCACCCAACCCAAGATCGATCACTCGGCCGCCAGAGACAGGGGGCTGAGAGCCGGCAGGCCCCCCTTTTTGCGGACGGAGCAAGTAGAAAGACTGGGGTGATGTTGTACGCCACACACCGTGACCACCTTTCCCCAGCAATAGACGCAGGCGAGGATGGAGCGAAATGGACCTCGTCAGAGCGAGGCGCGATGGCGCCTCCAACGTCCAGCCCAGATTGCATTGTGGCAGCTTCGGACCTACCTCATACAGCTCCAATGCAACCCGCAGATACATGCTCAGGACTCCAGATGCCGCCACCCCACCCGCTGAGGATGGCGTCCCGTAGCTAAGCATCGAACAGCTGGCGCTGGCCCAACCGTCCTGCATGATCGGACACATACCTGCTCACCCCACGCCGTGTCCGTCCACTGACTGACGCGCCTTCCGGAACCAGTCCCCGAGGACGATCACCTGGTCGTATAGGAAGAGGGGATCCCAGAGGCAGGCAAGAGCCCTCAGACTTCTCTCTGAAGGCGGCCTTCTTGAAACACCGAGTGCCAGAGGGAGGAGTCTGCTAGACCGACATCCATGCGCAGGCCTAGAGCCGCTGAGAAGCGCCGCCCTCATGAGTGTTCGACTTCGCCCTGTTGAGAGCGCCGGACACGACTGAGAGCTGCAGAGCCGCTAGTCTAAGTCATTCCGAATAGCCTGAGAACGACGTGAACTATGACCGTAGCTTCGAACCCATCACCAGGTAGCGACAACTGCTGTGAACGGAAGAACAGGTTCCGACTTCCTTTGCGTTGATGCGAAAAAAAGCCCAGCGAGGTGGATCAAGGTCCACCAGAAGCGACGTGTGATGAAAGAGATAAAGGCACGACGTGTAGGCGCCGCAGCAGCAGCCAATCGTCCAGCTAAACATTTGAGATCCTCAGAGCCTGGGCTACCGAAGCCAGAGAAGCCATCTCCTGAGTCACCTTGGTAAAAATCCATGGGGGCAGGTGATCAGGGAGAGACCGAAGGGAGAGAGTGGAATGGTAGGTCTGGTACTTGCAGACGAACCGGAGAAACTTCTCCTGGAGGGGGATGGAGACTTTTGAAAATAAGGGTCCTGAAGTTCGATCGACTCGCCCGTCCCTGGGCGACCAACGAACGACGGAACGGAGGCCGGAGTCTCCATCTTGAATTTCACTTTCCGTTGTGAAAACTTGTTGAGTGGGACAAGTCAGCACGGGGTCGGGGAAAACCACCGGTCTTCTTGGAGACCGTGAAGGAGGCGGGAGAGTAGAAGAGGGTCCTGGATTGAAAATCTGGACACGGCCCCTTTTTGGAACAGGGAGGTCCACCTTCTTTCAGGAGGATCCGAGCCGTTCGGGGTCCACCGGGGGCGGGAAGGAGATGGGGACGTCCGCA
>JAGGCT020000035.1:6929107-6950760 GCA_017654935.2 Phymorhynchus buccinoides
TGGTTTGGTTGTAGGTGTGCGTTCTTTCATGAGATGCTCGTGACAATGCGATTGAAAACCAGCACAGGTATGCCCAGACGCTAGAGCCATTAAAATCAAAACGCAGGAACTCCGCTTTGAAGCGAATGCCTCTTACACGTGTTGCGGTACATCGGTGGATTAGGCGCTTGCAACATTTTCAGTACTATACGAGGCTAAGATGCTTGTTTCTGACCAACAAGGAACAACTCCTCCTCCAAAAACCCTATTTTGAAGCCTCTGAAGGGCTGCCCTTTTGGCAAGAGTGATGCCCTTTTGGATACTGACCTCAACAAGGGATCAAACTCTTATAACGTCAAGGGGCGTTAATGACCCTAGTCGCAAGTGGCTAATAACCTTCATCACCGTTAATCTTTGTTCTACTGAGTAACCAAATGATCAATGCATGAGCTATCTAAGTCACTGTTAAAGACTGGGTTAATGCTGTGACTATGCAGAGCTTTTTATGTTTTTTAAGATAAGTTGTCACAGCCTGAAAGCAGAATGTATTTGTTCTCGTTGTGTTTTCTTTTCTAATAATAGTCATTCAGGTTGTTGTTGTTTTAAGTGGTACTATTGATAACGGACAATAATACCCAGGTGGTTTTTATTCTTGTCTGTTTTTTATAAATGGCAAGGTTATCCTTACTACTAGCTGGGACAGCAAACAGTGTCAACTTTTTATCGTTTTTTTTTAGCTATTGTCCCAAGTACTTATTAGCCTCTTCGTTTTGTTGGTTTGTTCGCCTATTTAATACCAATTTTAATATCGCTGGCGGGCGTGAATTTGATTCGCATGTCACAGTGAGGACGGCTTTTATGTCTTTTCATTGTTTAAACAAACGTTCGTTTCGGTTGGCGTGTAGAAAGAGACTGTGTGTGAAACCTATGCGATCTTCGTCTTGCACTCGGACGAGCATATGGCAAAGATCACTGAAGCATGGAACTCAGCGTGAAGCCTTCTTTTGAGTAGAGTTGTTCTCAGATCTGGCACTGGGCATTTTTCGGAATCGACAAACCCCAACATGTGTATGTCATCAGCCGGAGAACAACACTGGGATGCACCAAGCAATCATTAGTTTTTTCCTTTCTGATTATGTTTACCGGTAAGTTTACCACGACAGGGAATTTGTGCAAATTTCCTAAATTGTCAGCGCAATTTGCAAAATTTCCTGTTTCACTTCCAGATTTTGCAAATGTCTTAAATGTACAGGAATTTGCAAATTTCTGATTTGGAGGTCCAGGAAATTTTGCAAATTTACTGAACTACCAGTTGAGATATCATTGTATGTAATCCCATAAATTATAAACATGTACTGATTAGTGTGTGTATGTGTGTGTTTGCGTGCGGTGTGTGTGTGTGTGTGTGTGTGTGTGTGTGTGTATGTGTGTGTATGTTTATGTGTGTGGTGTGTGTTGTGTGTGTGTGTGTGGCGCGTGTGTGCTTGTGCGTGTGTGCGCGCGTGTGTGTTGAAGACAGCAGAGAGAGGAAGTATAAGGGTGACAGGGAAGCTGTAAAACTAAAATCACCATTTCAAAACAGAAAACGATATGGTTTATTTGTGGTTGGAAGAAACCAGTATTATCCTCTTTACTTCACATAATAGAACGAGAAGCATTGAGAGCATTATCTCTCGTCTCTCTCTCTCCTCTGTTCTACTCTTCTTACTCTCTCTCCTCTCTGCTCTCGTCTTGTTTTTCCTGCATTCCTTTGAACTATACTGAGCGCAACGCCCTAGTACGCGGTACGCCTAGCTACCAGTAACGCCAAGTACCTGTAACGCTATTACCGTTTAGCCTGGTCCCGCGAATATTATATTAATTAACACTTTGGTCTCTCTCTCCCTCCTTCCATCTTCTTTCTGCTCATACCCGTTCCACCCATTCCCTCGCTAGAGTAATCTCCGCTCTCACGTCGGTTGTAGTATAAGCGGATAGTGGTACATCGCTTTTTTTTTAGAAGTAATCTACGTGCGCTCACAACCTTTCTTGCCCCCGGCTGCGAAGAACTGCAGGTAACTGAGTTCTTTCTGTGTGTAACACTGTTCGATTGATGGACGTCTTTGAAATGCCGGGGTCCCCGTGAAATGGTCAATTGGCTCATATCTGGCACGCGTTTATAAATCGATAGCTGGTTGAATGTTTGCACCAAGATAGTCACTCATCCCTGTCATAGCACATTCCAATTGCGAGTCATGTGTGGTCTCGTCTCGCTGGTCGGGGTTTTGGTAAGAAGGGTGAAGCGGTCGCATATCTGCGCGCGTTTATAAAACTCGATCGCTTTCAGTTTTTTGCTCACAGAAGTCCTGTTCCCTGTTCATCTACCTGTCTCAATTTGAAGATCCATCCGTCCTGAAATACCGGATTAATTACGGGGCCCGAGAGGCCGTGTGGATACAGCGCGTTTTTGCGCATTTGCCAACCGCGCAATGCACGCCACCTCCTCTCCCAATCAGCTTGGTTGCCGTTGCCATCGCCACGTGTATGGCTGATAGAAAAATTTTAATAAGGTCCGTTCTGTGTTTCAACGGCGCGGACGGACGGACGACAGTTTGAGCGTGTTTTAATAATAATGATTAGATCAAATTATCTTGAAATTACTATGCCTTGATTTTTAACTAAGCTGACACCTTCGCCCTCTTTGGATCTTCCTGCTCACAGTGCTGTAGTGTGTTACTGAATGGTATATTAGGCCTAGTCCGTTCAAAAGTGATACTCGTCGCGGGAATCTTTCTTCCCTGTCATTATGTTAATAGAAGAACCAACTTCCCCGTGGGGATACCGGCACAACCTTCTACACTAGCGAACAAAAGGTCCATAAAAGACAATCATTCTCCGAAAAACTTCTGTTTTCGGACTCAATACAGACGCAGTCCCACTCATAACCAAACTGAATTTATGATTCTTTTAGCATTAACGTTAAACAATTCCAAAAAATCATTAATCATACGAGTTCCGTCAACAATGCCCCTGTCACAACTTCCCCCCTCCTCTTGAACCGAGTCCACGGACTCCAGCTCAATTAGCGACCAAAAGTTAGGCCCATAAAGACTCGTCTCCGAAACTCGTTCTATTATTTGGAATTTTTTTGGATACCTCACGGAACTCAATTACTCAGACAGACTAGCACCCAGCTCATAACAAAAACTGAATTTCTTCTGCTTATCAATAATTAATTCTCGTGCTCTTCTGCAAAACAATTACAATAAATAAAGTGCTGGGGAAACGGGTTTTGCGGGATGATTGCTTTCTGGGCCTGAACTTGTTTTGTTCGCTATGGAGTTTCACATTATCTTCTGAGACGCTGGAAAAATGGTTTCGCCCCTCTTTCTTGTAAGTTCTGTGCTCGTAGACTTCTCTATCGGCCACTATCTCTTTGACTTTGCTGCCTAGTTTTCCCTTTGCGTATACTGTCGTCCTACTATCTTTCTGCCGACGTTTCGAATCTGAAGCCTTTTTTTCAAGAAACACGTTCAAAAAGATTTCATCTCAGCCAAAGTCGGACTGCTGGGCCTATTTCTTTAGGTTAGGATCGACAATAACGGGCAGCATGACGCATCTGCGCTCATAAGGACATGGCGGAAAACAGTCATTGGATGCGATCAAAGAAGAAGAAAAACAAAAAACACCCAGCTTTATGGCGTATATCAGCACGAATCTGAAGGACTCGGCATGCGCGAGTGATTGGTCGTGCTACTGTGTACACGCCGGCCAAGGCGACCTCATCTACCCGGTTTTCTTATCCGGTACCGAGATCAGGTGTTCCTCTGTAGCATGCTCCTTCCGCACTCATCGATCACTGACATTTCATCATCATCATCAGTAGTGATAGTACACATTACTTGTTAATGCATGTGAACATCCTCTCTTAAATAAGTGAGACTTTTTCCAAAAATCCTCTCGCTCCAGCGATCGAGGTCTTAAATGGTAAGGGTTCTTATAAGGGGTTAATTTTAATGCTTACAAAGAATGGGCAATGTCTAGAGAAGTAAGGTCTTATGTGGGGAGGGAGTCTTACTAATGAGGTCGGTCTTATACGGAGGTTTTCTACTGGTATGTAATCGACATAAAAGTCAATGTTGCAGTCATTCCCTCGCATTTTCACCTCACCACCCTTCTCACCCCACTCCCATTCTCCTCCTGTGTCGTCTCCCCCAGTTGGTAATTATAATGTTTTAAAACAGCTTCCTATAATAAGTGGCTATCATACTACTATAATATTCTATTCTTTGGGTGTCTGTGTGTGTGTGTCCCGTACAGGCGAACCTTGTGCCAATAATATTATGATATCATGACTACTATAATAGTCCTTGTTTTGTGTGTCTTGTGTTGTCCGTACATGGTCGATTTGCTGCTATTAATAATTATTCTCTATCATGACTACTATAGAGTCCTTGTTTGTGTGTCTGTGTGTGTTTGTCCGTACAGGCTATTGTGCCAATAATAATTGTGCTATAATGACTACTATAATAGTCCTTGTTTGTGGTTTGTGTGTGTGTCCGTACGGGATTGTGCCAATATAATTATGATATCATGACTACTATAATCGTCTTGTTTGTGTGTTCGTGTCCTGTGTGTGTGTCCGTACAGGCGATAGTGCCTATAATAATTATTATATCATACTACTATGTGGTCGTGCTTGTGTGTTCGTGTGTCAGTGGTGTGTGTCCGTGCAGGCGAGTTGTGCATATACCTAATTTGGTGCTACATCATTGGACTACTATACTAGTCTTGGTTTTTGTGTTCGTGTGTCTGTGTGTGTGTGTCGTACAGATTGTGCCTATTACATTATATCATGGACACTATATAGTATTCTTGTTTCGTGTGGTTCTGTCTGGTGTGGTGGTGTCCGTACAGGCGATGTGCCCTTAAACTAGTAGGCCCCAGACCTATGAGGGCCAATTGCATAGATTCTTGATCTTAGGTGGTACAGCCTTTTCAATCCTGGAGTTTTGAACTCTCAGCACAAACTGCGCCAAGGAAAACTCACTAAAACAGAAATGTCCTTCTTTGCACTATATATTTCATGTCCAAGCTGTATATCATGAACCAGTGAACAGAATCGCTTCAAATTTCGTGTGGCGTGCCATGGTGCAAAGAATGCCCAGGAGAAGAAGAAATGTAAACGTGCTGACCTTGACTTTTTGAAGTTTGACCTTAAAAATCATACTTTCTTATCGAGGCCGTATCTTTCACGATAAGGTTGGAACTTTAACACGAAAAATAACTGGCAAACCGGATTCAAACACTACTTGGTTTGAAAGGTAGCGTTCTCGTCCTGAATGGGCCAGAAAGTTCCTGGAATATTGGGTACCAGTCAAGGTCAAGGTCCGGTACGTAGACCTTGGAGGTGTCAAATTGATGTTTTGGCCATACGATAAATTTTTTTTTCTTTCCAATTTGTTTCAGTTACAGGCTTCAAAGTTGGCAGGCTGGAAGACTCATGTGACCCATCAAAGTCCTCGTTGGTGTGTTGTGCAATGCGGCAAGTTGAGTATCCCTAGATTGACCTTTGTACCGCTTGAGGTAAGACGTTCTGACCTATGTATTCTTTTTTTAACACCAGTGGCTATAGTTCAGATACAACCATTGTTGGTTTACCCCACCAATTCATATCCACCATTAACCATATATATTATTTGATCAGCGAATGACCTAATGAATAGTCAGGTGGTGTATACATTTGAAGGCCACTTGGCCTTTAAAGAGGCATATTCTACATTTGACCTTGAAGCTGTGATAGGAAAGATGGGCTATGAACACCGGCAAACAGACCAAGATAATAATCCGCTCGCTTTCTGAAAACAGTTTTTGCAGATAGACCACCGCTAAAACTGTCATACGCAGCATCACTGGGGGTGATACAGTTGGGAGAGCAGTTTTCACAAATTGCTAATTCTGGTGACTAGGCCAGTTATTTAGACCCACTCAGGCTTGCGCGGGAGCAGGTACTCCATTCACATAAAACAAACATTGAAAACTGTTGGTTGTAGACCCCTTTAGCCATAATATATATCTGCAATCAGCATCACTGAGGGAATGCAGTGGGAGAGGACGCTTGGTGGAAGTGCTATTCTCAGGCTGGTGACCCCGTGCTGTGTCAGAACCACATAGCTGGGTACCGATCGGAGGATAAAACAAACAAACTGTGAGTATTATGGAACGTTCTCTCTTCGGTACGAATACGTATCGCCTATCAAGGATACAAGTTGTACTCTGTCAATTATGTGTGCAGACGAAAATGCGGTCAAATTGAACCATGCCGGATATCACTAGCGCACTATACGTGAATACGAAATAGTTAGGGCCCAGCAAGGGTAGTCAGACTATCTGGATGGGGGAAATGTCTTTGAAATCCGTGTGGTCGTGGGAATACAAGGCAGGAGAATGTAAATGACCCGGTTAGGCAGAAAAGAAAAAAATGTTAGATGATATTAGTGCAAAGGCGAACATTGCAAGAGGTCCAAAGAGGTAAGTGATTTATATGTGAAGAGTGCCTTAACAAGCACCAGGTGGGGTACTGTTCCAGAAGATGAGTGCAGTCCATTTTTACAAAAGACCCCACCCCCCGGTTATCCCCTTCAACGTGGGGCAACTGTAGCGTTTTTTGAAAAACCGTTGGTTGGAGAGTCTCTGATACCACTCTTAATAAGTACATGCGTGATCAGCATCACCACTTCTAACTGCAGTTAGATGGACATAAAGATCGTGAAGGTGCTACTTACCGGCATTTACTATGCTATTCTACAAGACCTTTGTCCCAGTCGGAGAGCTCCCGAAGTAAATGCTAAGCTAGGCGTGGACAAATCATAGTCTTTTACTTAGTATATTAAATGATTTACTATATACTAGTTCCCCGTAAAGTTTGTGATTACTTTACTGCCTGATCCCTCCACCATAATATCCGCAACCTACCTACCCAAGCCTGTTTATTTTCACCTTGTTGCATGTGTCATGGGGGGGGGGGGATCTGCGTTTGCAATGTATGAATCGCGTCCATTAACATTTTAAGTTTTGCATGTAACTATAGTGTCATGGATTTTTAACTGAGTAATGTTTTTTGCCCCTGTAGGGTTGGCGTTGCCCAGATGTGTTTGCTTTG
The DNA here is from genome assembly GCA_017654935.2 of Phymorhynchus buccinoides. Classification (NCBI taxonomy): domain Eukaryota; kingdom Metazoa; phylum Mollusca; class Gastropoda; order Neogastropoda; family Raphitomidae; genus Phymorhynchus; species Phymorhynchus buccinoides. Next base: position 6,936,228 of record JAGGCT020000035.1, read on the forward strand.
GAATTGAAAAAGTGTGTGTGATTGTGTGTGTGGTTGTGTGTTGTGTGTGTGTGTGTGTGACTGAAGATACTGAAGACGTTGGTGAGAGAGAGGTGCAGAGATGAGGAAATGTGGGGTGGGATGATGGTGGCTTGGGCACACTTACATTGTTTATTGCTGGTTTATGACATTATGTGCTTCATTTTTATTCTTATCATCAGTCATATTAATGTTTGATTTTGTTTGGCCATGTTTATGTGTGTGATTAGTCTAGGTATTGTCATTTTTTAAAGAACTGTTGAGTACACATACATCTTCCTATATGGTCGGGATTTTAATATTTTACTGAGTTGGTTTGATTGCTCATTAATAGATGAGGTTTTAGAGCAACCGCTTGTATTTGAATTAGTTTTATATTGCAGACAAACTTCCAGAATACCTGTGTGGCTGTTGTCAAGTCAAGTCAAGTCAAAATTGTTATTTACCAGATGGGGAACATTGTATAAGCAAAAACATGCTTTTTTTCATACAAGTACACACACACCCAAGACCATCCATAAAAAATGAATGTAAAGAAAAAACTAACAGAACTAAACATCTCCAAAGTCGCGAACAAGAAGAACGGAAAATATACAGAGTAAACAATTAATTAAATAAACAAGCAAATATGCCCTCAGGGCACTTCGTAAAACAGGAATAGAAAGGATGGGGACTTTTTTAAATTTTGGGCGAATAGCATATTCATGTACAATATATACATCAACATCAACAGCTAGCGAAACCTTTAAAACATCAAACATTTTTAATTACCAAAATATGTTATGTAGGCTGCGTTTCCATTATTTCAAATAATTGGAATAAAGTTATCAATTATGTTCTGTTAAATAGATACATTTTCATTTTTTTCTTGAATTAGTTCTTGTTTTTTTTTCATGGGTGCATTGTTTAAAATGGAGGGGTGAGTTTGTTCCGAATAAATCATCCACAAGCCGAATAGAGGATGACTAGATTTTGAATGCAGATTCATTATTTGGTCGTCAGGGAATAGTGAGAGCTAAATGGGTGTGTCTGCTATGTGTTTGTCGGTAAATGTATCTGGTTATCGTTGTTTTTGGACCTATTTTCCGTTGACTGGTAATCAGTATGCAATGGAAGATTTGCCGTTTTTTTATGAGTGAAACGAATGCTGTTCATGTTGAAAGTTAGTAATTTCAGTTGTGTTCGCTAGTAGTCTTTCATAGGTAAGTGAACCTTGTGGATTTTGACATAAAATTAGTTTTAATTTTGCATTTTTTGTACAGGACTCTGAACGATTGAGATAATCTTTTAAATTTGTATCACTACAACTATGCCCAATAGATGTTTGAAGAGCATAATCAATCATATGGAGGAGTATGTGAGTCATTAAAGAAATGTTTACGTAGAATGGTTAATCGAGGAAAATGTTTTAATCTTAGATAGCTAGGAGTATTTTTGTCTATGCAGAACCTTTGCCATAAAGACTTTAATAGTGGTCTGTCCAAGGACAAGATGCTTTGTCAATGTACAACGCCTCAATGTTTTATGTGAATCAACTATCTTCAATTTTTTGCTGTGAAAGCAAATGAAATAGGTAGGGTGGAAATTGGGAGTTCATCTTTTGTCGTTTTTTGTCTGGGTTTGATACGTACATGCATTTCGTTTTACTTGGCATTAATTGACATGTTATTTAATTGTGTCTCGAGGGTTAAAAATACATTTTGAGCATCATTTTGTAAGTTTACTATACTAGCACGGTTAGCATTCGTATCACTAGTGAGTGGAAGGGATGAGTCATCTGCAAGACCTTTCAACTAGAGGTTAGCGTATTGACAAATGCATGGCAGTTAAAGAGGCGGTCGTTTTATATATAAAGACCGTGAAGCAATAGTGCGAGCCCTATGGGGAGATAGAACCATTCCTGAGGTACCTACCATTAGTAGATTGGAATCAATTCAGACATTTTGTTATTAATTGAAGACCCCCAGTTGTTTTCTGTCCCCCGCCCCAAAAAGATGATACGATAATATTTAAAAATATCAGTCGTGAGGAAGGTTATACAGTTCGGTAGGTATTACGGCAGGAGAGGAGGTCGTATCTTCTTTAATAACATTCCGGAACTACTTTATTTTCAGAAGTCAAGGAAAAGTATAACACCGAAGTAACCTTATTTTCATTTATATTACATCAGCGATAGCTGTCAACAAAGCTGTCATAGGTGAAGTGTGACCATGGAATGAATGTTCTTTCTAAAATCCAGATTGGTCATCATAGAAGTAAATTATTTTTTTTATCTAAATAAGAAGCCAATAGGGATTTTTTGTATGATGCTTGTTCTAGAGACTTAGAATAAAGCTGATAAAATAGAAATAGGTCGATCATTGGAAGGGTTAGTTGTATCGCCTGATTTATGGATAGGGATTACATTGGCTTGATTAAAATGTAACGGAAAACATTGTTTTTTCTATACATAAGTTATATAAATAAAATAATGAGTCACATATAACTGGGCACGCAATCTGTAGTATGTTAATATCCAAACCATCTATATCACGTGTCTTTGAATGCTTTAAAAATAAAAGATTTCTGCTGCACACTTCAAATACCTGTCATAGTCTGGAGATTGACAGAGGAAAATTGATATCTTTTGAACTGAGGAACTTTTTTAAATAGGATAAATCATTTTCATTAAATTTTGATCTATCACGTTATAACTTTTTCTTTTATGCTAGCAAAATAGGTATTTAACTGATCAGCAGAGATATATGAAACAATTTGCTGACTTCTTGATACTTGTTTGTTAGTTAGCATGTTTATTGCTTTCCATATCTGGCGGTAATCTTTCGTGGAAATTAACATTTGTCGAAAATAATTGCGTTTAGATTTACGTTTCATATTAGTTACCTTGTTTCTTTGTTGTCTAAATTCTTGCTGCGTCCCTGAGTTCTTTAAGTGAGTTCGTGTACTTTCTTCATCATCGATATCTTTGGTATCAGTGTGTTTTAGTTATCTTGTTTAACTCTTTTCTTTATAAAGGAGAGCTTGTTTATTGACCTACCATAAAAGTATTTTAACCAATAATCATCTGCTTCATTAGGATCTCTAATTGTATATAACTTTAATTGAGATTCCCTAAGTCTGCTAGAAAGATCTTGTTCATTAATTTTTTAAAGCTTCTATAGTATGGTCTTATGTCCTACATTTTTGAATTTTTACATGGTTTTATACCAGGTTAAGACAGATGACATTGTGATCGCTACATTCAGAGGATATTGCATACTTCAATGATGGAACTGCTTATTGGTTTGTATTATATATGACATCGATAAAGTCTTACTTGTTTCGGTATGCCTGGTCGTGTTAATTAATTGTTCAAGCCATGTAAACTATATAGGTTATGCCATGTTGAGTTTTGTCTTTTAATAAGGTCCGATGTTAAACTCTCCCAATATTATTGTTTTTCACGATCTAGCATATGTGTGTGGTGGTGTGTGTGTGTGTTTGTGTGTGTGTGTGTGTGTGTGTGTGTGTGTTGTGTGTGTGTGTGATGTGTCTCTGTTTGGGGTGTGTGTGTGTGTGTGTGTGTGTGGTGTGTGTGGCTCATCTCCTCTTGTGGTGTGTGTGTGTTATGTGTGTGTGTGTGTGGTCTCTGTGTGTGTGTGTCTCTGTGTGTGTTTGTGTGGTGGTGTGTGTGTGTGTGTGTGTGTGTGTGTGTCTCTCTGTGTTTGTGTGTGTGTGTCCCGCTGTGTGTGTGTGTGTGTGTGTGTGTGTCTGTGTTTGTGTGTGTGTGTGTGTGTGTGTGGTGTGTGTCTGTGTGTGTGTGTGTGTGTGTGTGTGTGTGGGTGGTGTGTGTGTTGTTGTGTCTGTTGTGTGTCTCTGTGTGTGTGGTGTGCAGGTGTGTGTGTGTGTGGTACTGTGTGTGTGTCTGTGTGTGTGTCTGTGTTGTGTTGTGTGTGTTTGTGTTGGTGTGTGTGTGGTGGTGGTCTGTTGTGTGTGTCTGTGTGTTGTCTCTGTGTGTGTGTGTGGGTGTGTGATGTGTGTGTGTACTCTCTGTGTTTTGTTTTGTTTTGTGATTTTTCTTTGAGATTAAAAAATTAGTGCATTAATGCATGTGCTCATTTTTATTGTAATCACTTTTTTTTATTTTATTTTACGAGAAGTTCGTTAGAATGGAAAAATAAGACCTGCTTCTTCTCTGTCCTGTCTGTCTGTCCGTCTCTCTTCTCCGTCCCGATCAATCTCTCAGTCGTCTCTCTCACTCTCTCTCTCGCTACTCTCAGTCCTCGCTCTCTTGACTTTTTTATGTGTGGGTGAACTCTCCAATGGAGCCATTATTTTTGTTGGCGAACAATCATCATTATCACTCAACTCATCAATCAATCAATCAATCAATCAATCATCCAACCAATCAATCAATCAATTTTATTTTCTTTAAAACAACAAAGATTTTTGCTCGACTTGCACATAAAATATCATAATAAAGAACCAAAGTAATTTCCTTATATTGCTATCACATAGTATTAAACTGTAAATTGTACAAAGGCAATTCGAAAATGTTATTCACACACACACACACACGCACACACGACACACACACCACACACACGACACATGAATAAACAATAAGCCAAACGTAATACAGATAAAGTTAAAAAATGAGTGTACGCAATTTAGTTCAGCCGAAAGGCAGTGACTGAGTCGAGCCCATGACATATAGATATTAATTTTTTCTTCTGTTAACACACACTGTATACGATTGTTTTTTAAGATTATCATATATGGAATTAATTTTTTTATGTATTGCCTGACAATTAAACACACACACCAATGTACTATACATTGTATACTACCATCACACACAAATCGCATGCAATTTTAGAAAAATATGATGGCGCGCCTCTGGCTGTGCGCTCTCTCCAGGTGGGAGCAACCCGAATTTCACACAGACAGTGCCTCTTTGACTAAAGTACCTAAACTCCTAATAATACGGATAACGCATTAACAAAAGCGACATAGCACTGTCTTATGAAAAAAAGACGGTGTTATACAACAGCTTAATATTTATTTATTTTTATACCGCTCTTGACTTATCAGACCGAACTGCAAAAGCTGAGGAAACAGCCAAAGCACCCAACAATGCTCATCTGTACCTGAGGGCAAGACGGAAGACGTTAAACAGAGTATTTTTCACCTGAAGCGAGACTGTGCACAAAACAAAGATGAACAGGGCTTAGGGATTTTTCAGCAGTATAGTTATTTCGAAATAGTTTTCAAGAATTTATATAAATGAAATTGAAAGATGTGGCCTGCGATGCCATCGTTAATTGTTTTCGAGTAAGTTGGCAGCATGCTTTTGTGAACACGATACTTTCAAATTTTGAAGTCTGCCCAATGTCTTCTGGTGAAGTTTGCCGAATTTGAAGTCTTAGTATCGGTCTCCCCCCTTAATTTGCATTCATAGTTCCTAGTGTTACGCATGCACGAACCTATTAAGATTTCATTGTGTAGTCTTTTGCTATTACTATGCATTGATTAAATAAGTATTAATGACCACCGAACACCCACCCCCTACCCGACCGACCACAGATATCATTGTTTGTCTACAGCTTATAAGGCGTGTATTAGGAATACCACCGACCACCACCACACGACTTCTCGGTCGAGCAAAGTACCTACAGCTGCGATTTTCCATGTACAACCCTGTCTCTCCAACTCATTGCTTCTCCTCAGTATCCAAACACGACCCGTTCAAAGAGTCGTAAACTCATACTTCATTCTTCATCGTGATGTAACAACTGTACGAACACGGTCCCGAGCATATGCACGAGCCGCTCGTCTTTCTCCAAGCCTTCATGTCTTCCTCCAAGGTCTGGGCACTGACCCTGGACCTCCAGGTGCTGGGGACAGGCAGTCCGCGGTTGTAGGAGCCGATCAGATCCGCCGCATGCCACAAGTGCGGGCGATGGCCAGGTAGGTTTACTGGACCGGAGGGCAGGCGGTTCTCGAAGAACGACGTTCTGCTTTGCGTGTCCGACCGGACCATGGCGTTGCGGTTCGTCCACATTCCAGTAGACCTGCCCGGGACACAGGGATGGAGAGCACGGGCGGTGAGCATTTTGGGGGTGGACAGCAAGGGCGGCGGGGCGGCCCGTGGGTCAGGATCCCTTGCGCCATTGCGGGCCGTGGAAGACAGCAGTGTTCTCTGGGTCCTGCTTGTCCAGCATGGACGCTCTCCATCATCCTGTCGCCGTTTCCTGACATTTGGTAGTAGCAACAAAGACAATAAGTAATTAAAAAAAAAGTCATTGCACTTGGGTGGCTTAAACTATAAGAACTCTGAGAACACAGGCATACGCATTTCTGTCCGGAGACAACTCGGGTTTGGAATCCCATCTGATCCTCATAAGTTATGCACCCCAAAAAGAAAAAAACCCGACAAAAAACGAGAAAGAAGAAAGGAACAAAAAAAGAAACACATACAGAAACTATGATATTTCGGCAACTTGTACTTTTGCTCTCCTACCTACTCTCTACACCCCTCCCCACCCTCCCAACCCCCACCCCCCCATACCCCCCACCCCCACACACACCACTCCAATTTCGCATCAAATGGTTGTGTGTTTTTTTATAATGATCAAGCATTATTTTCCCATTCCGCGGGACAGGGAAAGGGTAAGTCAGCTTAGGACTATTGTTTCCATAAAATGACAAGAAGCACTAACCTTGAGAATGAGGAATTTGTAAACATTAGGAGGTGTATAAAGTACATGCTTGCTTGCATATATTTCATCTTTGTCCAAAGAAAAAAAATAGGAACAACTACAAAACAAGATATGAGACGGGATCTGATATCACATAAATATAGCCTATTATTTTATTATGTACATGTCCACATGTTCATCAGGACTCCAGTATCTAGGTTTCATATCACGTGTGGGCCCAATGAACTGAAGAAAGCAACTACAATGAAACATTATTGATTATTAGAGAAAAAAGCCACATAAAAAGATATAAAGAACTCTGCTATCTCCCAGAATAAAAATGAAATCATAATTAAATAGTCACCCTGTCCCTGCTCTCTCTCATCTCGTCTCTCTCTCGCCTCTCCTCTCCATTCTCCTCTCCTCTTCTCCTCTCTCCTCTCTCTCCACTCTCTCTCATAGTCTCTCACACACCTCACACACACACACACGCGCCGCGCACGCTCGCGCACGCAACACTGCACGCCACAACCACTCACGCCGCCACGCACCCTACACACACACACACACACACCACACACACACACTACACATCCAACTTTTTCCACAAAGAGTGATGAGATGCGACTTGCAGCCCATGTGTCCAGAGGCGATTAGGCTGTGAACAAGGAAAGTGGCCCGGTAGCCTCGAGTGTGGAAAGATCCCTTCACCGCATGGACCACATGGAAGCACATCCCCTCTCCATCACACCCTTCCTGGCGCCTAGTGGTCACCTCCCACTGTCCCGGGACCGCTCCGGCGCCCGAGCGAAGAACCTGGAACCCCCATGCTGCGAAGAACGTCGGTGAAGTCACAGAACTGTCTCGTGGTGTCGGCTCCCATTCCAAGACGGACGAATCAAGTGCTGGGACGTCCTCCTAGGGGTGTCTAGAGTGCCCGTTCGAAGATGGTGACTCGTACTCGAAGGCAGACTTGGAGAACATGGCCTTAATCTGAATGGGTTATGTCCTGTTCACTGCAGACTACCTCGCGTTGGGTTTATCATCACTCTGTCAGGGGGGACATCGGGCGGCCAGGGCGCCGCCAGTAGTTGAATATTCTAGGTCACGCAGAGCACTCTACCCAAAACTCGAGACGACCTTTCCGTGGTGAAGCTCTGGTCCCTACTTCTCCTACCCTAAGGCACGGGGGTCAAGTGTCCAGCCAAGGCTGCAGTCTTAGTTGGGGCGGTGGATGCAGTGCATCCATCAACGACCTTGTCTGTGAACTCTCAGATTCCGTGTAGATGGCACAGACACCTGAAGACCACACTGGACCATTATGTCTGAGGTATGTTGTGTTTGTTTTTAACAAGTATAATATTTTCTGGTTTAAGCGTTTGATTGCTTGACAACATAAAACACACAGAACTATAACAAAACTGAAGCTGCAACAAGCATAGCTTAGTATATGAAGAAAAAAGAAGTAAATGTCAGTTGTCAAGTCCGAAAAATAGTAGATGATACTCAAGAAAAGGCAGAAGTCAAGGGAGTGACACAGATTAGACTGAAGTTACATGCACAATCCTTTCCAGAACGTGGGGAGGACTATTTGCACAAAAGCACGAACCGACCCCCCAATCCCCCGGTATCCCCTACGTGAGCAGACCAGTTCACGGGTATTCTACTCACTTGTATGAGCTGCCGACCTGGGGGTCCATCCATGCAGTCATCTATGGTCTTTGTATCTTCCGTCCCCGTCATTATTTTCCACGGTGCGTTGTGGATCGGCGCCACATTACTGGCAGGTAGTCCATATTTTCTCTGCTCCTTCCTGGCGATTCTGCTCATACCTTTGCTTTCTGCAGCACAACAGGCGAGTCCACACAAGTCAGCAGCATAGCCCACACTGTCGTCTACTTTGCTAGCACAAGATGCTTAGTGAGTGGGGATTTGTTGTCTGGTCTCTGAAACATAAATGTGACTTGTGCGGCCCGAAAAACCGTTACACACTAAGTAGCGCAATACGTTTTGGTGGTGAGTTGCAATCAAAAACGGATTAAACACCAACTCTAATTAAAGGTCCCATTTTTCTTATACTTAGATTTTTTTTAAATACTGAGACTGACTGTCATTTTATTGCGTAACATGTTACACCTTCAAATATGAATTTTGGGGACACTTTATTGAATCGGTATGCTACCCCCCTAAGGATGGAGATCTCTATCCTCAGGGCAGGTAACGGCCTATAGTTATATATTTTCATATGAATACCTGGTCTGGTAGAGGTCTATAGCTGTGCTTACAATTTATAATATAATGTTCTACTTTGGCTTATAGGAAATACTCGCTTTGCTGTAGGAAAGGTACGAATCTGCAAGACCTGTTAGCGGGATTGGTCCACCTTACACTGATTCGTACCGTGTCTATATAGACTATATTAGCATGTTTACTGAGGCCTGACATTTTCCCCTGCATGAGATCATTGTTACGGTATGATTAATGGCATGGCCGTTTTGTAGACTCTGTACTTGAACCGCTTTTATTACTGGCGTTGACATCAGCCTGTAGTATGCTGAGGGCCTATAGTACCGTGAGAATGTACATAGCCTAAATGCGTGTCTCTAGTAGAAATCGGGTCGGTGGGCACTACATTGGGGGCCTTTGCACTGCTCTATTTGCAGCCAAAGGGTGGTAGCCTTTGGGGACTGTTACACCCTGGGCGTGAGGGGAATAATAAACATCAACAATAACAATCAAAGTGTATGACTATGCAAGGCATGAGCATTTCGTGTTTCTCTCCTCTCTACAAATTTATCCCACTTCCGACACAGACGACACGTCACGTTCCACAACAAAGCAGGTAGAACTTCAATCATGTGTCAGACTATTATCAAAACGAAGTATTCCATTCCATATCATCCATCCAGTTCACTACTCCACACTATATAAAATTCCTTCGGTGTTTCGCCTTTTTCTTAATATTCATAGAAAGGGAAACTATTTCATAACAACACATTTTCTAAATTAATCCTCATCGTCTCGCATTTCCAGTTTTTCCAACCGATCTCCATTTACAAGTACCAAGTAGTAGGTTGCCCCCCCCCCTTCATAGTTTTCCAAACTACATCATTTTACTCTACTACTCAATTCCACAACCAGCTGGCAGTAAATAGACGGCAGGTGCTCCCAGTGGCCTCCTGCCGTGTTTCCGTCTTCAGTGGGGGTCTGTGGCCTGCTATGACACTCGATTAGCACTCTGCCCGCGTTGCATCTGTGTTTGCCGACTCCTTTGGCGCCAGACCGCCGCCGGAATGATAGTCAGCACGTCAAAGGAGATGGCGCCACGCCTGACCACTCTCCTAGCCATCCACAGAGCTGCATCAACAAGCCGCTTACAAAACCTCATTGAGTGCCCAGGTCCTACATCTCAAAGCTAACAGCTCAGTACCAAAAAAACCCCCCGAAGTGTCCCAGTTTCAGACAAAACATGGCAACTGACTCAACTGAGCGAAATCGGTCAATACACATCTACGCGTCACGTGATACGCATACTGCGCTGAGGTCCAAAACAAATATGGCATCACAGCATCTACCAAAAATGCCCCAACACTGCGTAACATACTCCCCCTTTATAAAAAAACAAAACGACAGTGTTTTTTCAAACAACGCGTAGCAAGCAGACACTCACAGAACATTCACGTCCAAGAACTGTGCGCCTCATACCTCGACAACAGATCAGCAACTGTTAGAAGAACCTAAACTGCCTCCAACACAACGAATATTCCTGACAGGAACGAGACCCAACATGAGCACTGTGTGTTCTGGAATTCCGAAAGTATCCACCTCAAATAGTGAGAGGACGATGGTCCGTCTTCAAAAACGAACTGTAATACCCCACAAGAAACCTGGCGAACTTCGGAAGCAACGCCAAACAATGGCAGACATTCGTTCACTGGTAACTGTAGTTTTTCTCCCTATCCAGAGCTTTGCGACTGGCATATGCAACTGGTTGGAAGGCCGTCAAACACACTACATGAAACTGCCGCATCGCACAACCAAGACCCTGTTAACTGCATCAGTCCTGAGAACAACAAAGCACCACACGCGGCAAGCAGACTGCTTTCTCAGACAAAATTTCCTGAATGGTACCAACGCCTCGCCCACGGAGTGAGGACTCAAATGATAACTGCGAGTAGCATTCTGCGTCTTGGTACAAATCAGAAAGGGGAGCAGTAGTCCTCCGAAAAATGGGGACATATTCCTATAGAAGCTTAGCAACCCAACAAAGAATCTGAACCTGTTTTCCGAGTAATGGGAAGAGTCTTCAAATCTTCTCTCTGGACACTCAAGCCTCACGTACCAGCAACCCCAACATGACGCAAGGAACTAGAGAACCTTAAAGCCTCCTCAATCTTAGAAACTGACGCCCGTAAGAACCATGACTCTGGAATCTTCTCTAGGACCTGTCTGACATGGACCAATGCGACTGCCTGGACACTATGATCAGAATGTCATCGAAAGTTGACGTGAAAAGACTCCTCTAGCTTCACATGTGCCTCATGCGCGCAAAAATTACCGCGTCGCAGCACCAACCAAACGGCATACGACAAACTGAAACAGCCCTAAGTGGTAGTAAACGCAGTTTTGGTGTCTATCGTCTATCTCTGCCTAATGACAAATCTGCCATAAGCCTTTTGATAAAAAAAGTCGAACCTTCGTGAAGATACCCGCCATCGGCAAGAGTAGCGACAAAGCCTCAACATCTGGAAATTGGCTCTGCATCAATACCTGTCACTTTATTGAGAGCCTATATTCCACACAAACGGCAGGTACCAGCTGTTTTTCCTGACGCACACAACTGGCGAAGAGTAGGACTAATAAAGGTTCAATAATCCGCCAAATCCATCTCATGGTTGACCTCATGAACCACAACTTCCTTGCAGCCATAAGGAATGTCATAAGCCATTCTACGCACTGGACATCAGTAGTGAAGGAAGTCTATGACAAATTTCCACTACAACGAACCGGAGCAGTGGTAAGAACTGGCTCAAAATCACGAATCACATCCACAACTCATCCTTCTAAGCGGCAACACTGAGGGTAGGTCAAAATTAATGGAAACTTATAGCCTCATCTGGCATAGACGACGCCATGGAGTTCTGCAAGTGGGAGGGACACTGATCATCAATCCTCGCGAACAAACACCAACAGAGCAAACTCCGGAACCGAAGTAGAACAGACGGCAGCCCGATTCTGGACAGGGTGTCACTTCTATCCGGTCAACCTGATTGGCTTGCCTACTGAAACTAGCATCGTCACCTGCCAAGGACTATCTCAGAACCAAGGACAACCTGATCCTCACACACTCAAAACACACGCATCTGAAACAGCCAAGCCTTGCGGCCTACGACAACTGTTTTCAACATATTGGCATGGAAAACTCCACCTTTCTTTGATCAACCCTTGTAATCAGGATTGAACAATGTACGACGACGGGAAACGGACCCGACCATGTGGCGTAACAGTTTGTTTGAATCGGTCGGGTCCGCAGCACCAACACCTCATCATCCACTTTGAACTGCCGAAACTTAGCCTTCTAGCAAATAGTGTTTGCCCCCTCCTAAAGAACGAGCAGAGTTCTCCAGAGCATTGACAAGATCCACACAATTTGCTTCAACTGAAGATTATTCCCATACGGCTTAGCATCCTATCAACTGAGTAATCCTTGACCCAAGCTTCCCTGAAGCAACGCAATTGGACCTCGCACCTGCCTACCGAACGGCAACTCAAACGGAGAAACCTGTTACTCTCCAGAAGGAAGCTCACGACATGCAAACAACAATGCAGGGAGAAACCTGTGCCTGACTTTTCGAGAATGAATCACCTTCTTAAGCATCGGACTTCAGGGTACCTCTACCGTGAAAACTCTATATGCCCATTTGCTGGGGTGGTATGCGGCTTGTTCTAATACCCTTCGAACAACAAAAGTGTGAACTGCCTCAAAAGTTCAGAGACATGAACTGGGAACCCTGCTCAGACAAAATCTCCTTGGAAACCCTAGTCTAGCAAAGAGGAGAGCAGCGCCAGCAACTGACACAGAGTTGGGCAGAAATAGCCTCAAAGGAACTGCCCAGGGTACCTATGGCAACAAATCAAATTAGAGTCAAATGTAGTTATGACTCTGATCCGAAGGAGGCGACAAAGGACCAACTAAATCGATCGCACCCTCTCAACGGCACTTCGATCTGGCAGGAACCATAGACAGAGAACTGGTGTACCCTTACCTTTGGATACGGTCTTCTTGACACGCATCACCAGAATTACGTACTTAGCACATCTCCCGTACTCCGGTCCAGTAGAATTTTGTGAACAGTACTGACAAAGTCGACGAACTCCACATGTACTGCCACAAGAGATCATTTACACTGTCAACACAGTAGGTCGAAGGCTGTAGGACCACTACCTATCAACTCTGCTCACCATTTCTTGAAATGGCGAAAGAACACTCCATATGGAAACATAAGTAGTATGACTACCTCCCGAACCGACTTGACTTCACAGAAGATGCTGTGCATAACACGACTCTATCGACTGATCCTTTCTTTCAAATAATCAGATCAAATCTGACGTGAACCTTGAGATCAGCCAGCCTACACTCTCAAGGACTTCTTTTTTCTAATCTACCCATTCTAGCTCTAGACCTCGTACTGCGCAAAGGAATTGAACATCCTCCACACCATCCTGAGTGCCTTCTCCTGAACACTGGACATTGCCTATATGAGATCACACTGGGTATATCTAACACACAACAGATCAACTGACCCTCAAAATATGGGCGAGACCAACATCACTTTGGCCAGGGAAAACACATCGACTCGACCACACAAACGACATTGCACCCACCGAACGACCCACCAACTGTGCAGAAGTCACTAACCGTTTACGCACTCCACAAATGGTAGCTCCTGTATCACGCAAAACTGCACAGGGAACTGGTTTACTGACCTGACTCCAAGATTCACTTGCCTGTAAACCATCAGCCCGGGAACAACCAACCACATCATTTGCTGACTGAGACCCACACTGGAACAAAACCACTCAACACCTTCAACGACGATGCAACGTAGCCTGACCAACAAAAGGACACCTACCAGGCAGTATGACCTGAGCGAGCACGCTACAAGAGTTATCAATCACAAATTTTCCAAGGCAAGAGTAAATGAAATGACCCTTTTCCTTACCATATGCAAACAGCATCAACGCGTTACCTGCACCTCGCGCGCACCCGCTGACGTGAAGTGAAAAGAACCACCCCGTTGACCTACATTCTGCGGCGAGTAAACCACCACAACGACGATGGGCCTACCTCCGAAACCACCTGCCTCGCCCACCAAATAGACCGTATGAGCCACCTCGTGACCACCCCAAAAGGCTTTCTCAAAACAGAATACTGGTTATGAATTAAACTGTTTGACTGGCCAATACTCTTCCAGGTGACGACCATCACGACCTGACTGAGACGCATAGCCTACACCAACAAAGATATCTAGACTGACATTTAGGCAGCCTAGGTTTTGCTAGGATCGCTGCTGTAAGCTTCAGCAGGCTTTGACCATGCTCTACCAAATCTGAAAGACCCTTTTCAGAAATGAAGGCTGCTACATCAGAAGAACACTTGTTAAGAACTGTTCAGCAACCAAGATTCCTCATTGATCAAATGTAGTAGACTGTGAGAGGACCAATCCCCTGTCAAGCAGCCGTTGTAGACTCAATCGAGAAAGTATCAAGTTCTCACCTGACTGAAGACGGGACTCACGGAAGACGTATTCCTAACCCTTCCCGGAGGGAAGGTT
>JAGGCT020000035.1:6951260-6980076 GCA_017654935.2 Phymorhynchus buccinoides
CATATTATTCCCCAGCCCTCATGCATATACAATAACTCTGTATGAAACTCTTACATGGTGAGATCAGCGGCAACAACAACAGGCTAACTCTGTACGAAGTCAGGGAGACGCAAGAACGAATAACTCTGGAGTAAAGTCTTATGGGAGTACTAGCAAGAGCCTATACCTCTAGTGCAGAACACAGTCTTCAGGACGATGAGCTAAAGAGTCAAGCATAACTCGTGAGGAGTAACTCTAGGGAGACGCTAAAGAGCAGTAACTCCTCTGGAGAAAGTCTAGGAGACGCAAATGAGCTGTAACTCTGGAGAAACTCTAGGTAGATCGGCAAAGAACAAATAAACTCTGGAAAATGTCTAGGGTAGACGCAAAGAGCAATTAACTGTGTGAGATAACTAGGTGAGTACTGCAAAGGAGCTAGTTAACTCTGGAGAATAGTTCTAGGCGAGACAGCAAAGAGCAGTAACTCTGGAGAAACTAGGGAGATGAGTAGACGTTTTTCATTCTAACAAAAGTGGCAGGAAGACTTGGTGGGTGTTCCTCTACAGTAATGTCTCTGTTTAAATTTTCAGCTATATGTTCAGATTGTGCGTCCCACTTGTCTCTACAACAGGTCACAAAATTATACTTAGAATAGGTGCACCCATGACGGATTAAGTTTGTTGCAGAACACGTCAGATCAGTCCGGAAAGACCAGCTTTGCTCAAGGATCGGAAGCTATGGCTACTTCATCACGTCTATTGCTTCTGGTTTCTAGATAATTGTAATACCTGTTCAAAACGACGATTTCCTCACGCTTGGCAGGTAGATAGGCCCAGGACGTAGAGTAGGCCCATTTGTGTAGGGTGGGTGAGGAGTCTACATCAATTGTATTGAAGCGTTTTCTTTTTGGTAGTGCAGTAAAAGAAAAAATTGAGCTTATTTCCGTTCGCTTGTGAGCAAAGACTCGCTTAGATAACACTGTATAAACTTTTTAAAAAATATAAAATAATTAAAAAGGCTTGTATTGCGAAAGTTCGTGGCAGACGATTTGTTTTTGGGGCGCCCGCATTTAGAAAAGAGCGGCTACACGATTCTCTTTGGGTGAAATAATTTGATACTTCCTAGCTACGTCCTGTCAAGGAGGAATCGTCCGCATCCTGACGGTTATAATGTCCCCCTGAGGCAAACCACGCACAAGTGGTGTTCATCTGGCTGAAAATAAAAAAGTGCATTTTACCTGTGTGAGTAAAAGCTCGATATTTTGCTTAACTAAAACCTGGCAATCCTGTCAGGGTGCCCCTTTGATACATACCGGGTAAAAAACAACCTACGGTGAGAAAAAATCCTGTATTTAGATACTACAGCAAAAAATGAAAGAAGTGAATTAACAAGGGCTTTAAAAAAAAAGAACTGGATTTATTTCCATTAATGCTAAAAAGTAGAAGCTAGACATACGCTTTTTTTGAAATTACAGTTATGCTCATGCTGCGCATTATGGACGCCTTAAGATAGGCCCAGCACAGTTCCCGTCTTCGGCGTGGTAAA
This sequence comes from Phymorhynchus buccinoides, assembly GCA_017654935.2. Lineage (NCBI taxonomy): Eukaryota > Metazoa > Mollusca > Gastropoda > Neogastropoda > Raphitomidae > Phymorhynchus > Phymorhynchus buccinoides. The sequence continues at coordinate 6,952,785 of JAGGCT020000035.1, forward strand.
AATCTTTGGTTTTCTTGAAAAAAAGGCAAGAGATGGACATTAAGCAGAAAAGAAGAATGACAGCAGCACAAGAAGAGTACAGTGTGCAAAGACGAGTGAGCAGTATTGAGGAAGTTACAAGTTCAAGAGAAACATTCCAGACGGTGGCGAGAACTAATTTGGGCTAAGACCCCCCGGTATCCTCACGGCGTGTGTGTAACTGAATGCAGACGTAGCATACGTTGAGCTTACCTTGATATTTGTTCATATGGCGGATTCCAGGGGAGAGGGAGGGGGAGGGAGGGGGGGGGGCGGTGGTGAGTGCTCAGTGATGGTCGCTGTAGGAATGAGGGCTCCCCTCATTCATGTAGGGCCCTGACTGCTGCAGTGTGCTGCTCCGCCGTGCTTCTGTTTCAGCGCTGGAAGACTCTGCTGTGGCCGGGACTGGTACGAAACATCGTGCGGAGTACTCGTCTTATTACACAGCCCAGTTGTAAAAATCTGATTCTAGCTGTTTGCTTTCTCTGCTCTGCAACGACACTTTTTCTGAGATCCTGACCTCTCTTGAACATTTTGCACATCTCCACGTAATGTCGGCTTATACGAATTCCTTATTTCTCTGAATTCTGATGTTCGGCCATCAAAGTGTGCTAAGTGGTGTCAGGCAGTTTCCGATTCCTGCAGCCTCGTCAGAAGCGGACCCGAAGCTGCGGCAGCAGTTTTTCAGGTCGGTAAGCGCCATCTGCATCGCGCCTAAGTCTATTTTTCATTCACCGTTAGCTCAGGTGCCGGGCGAGATTCTCGGTCGCTGGCCAGTTTCTTGTTCCGTCTTTCGACAGCGTCGTTTGTCGTGGTCGTTTCAAATCTGCCGGCGTCTGAATCAGGACGGCGGGCGATCAATCTGCGCGAGACTTGTCCGTCATGTGGCGTTCAGCTGGTGGGCCAGTTGCTGTTGCGGTCGAGGGAGAGCGCTCCTGCTTGCTGTCAGAATGCTAGCAGCCTGATACTTTATGAAGATTTTTGTGTTGTTATACTTTGATGAATGAGTTTTTTATACTTTCTTTTTTTTTCCAACTATGCATGCAATCCGTACCTCAAAATCATTTATATAGTTCAGTTACATACAGGACGGGTATGTTTAAATATGGCCGCGAGTTTCGTAGCGGTGTCATCCTCCTCCTGTTTCTATTTGTTTCGGCCCTTATTCCGGCACATCTCGTATATGTGTCGCTGGAATATTTGCTTCTATTGTGCCCTCCCGTCTCATATGTCACCTTTGTCTCTATGTGTCACGTCTCTATATGTCTTCCATATGTTTCCTATTAGTCCACCGTCTTCTATATGTCACTATGGCTGCTGTCTCTGGATATAGCATATGTCGCTGCGTCGTGTCTCTCATCATCTCCATCTCTTCGTTTCCTAGCCCTACCTTATCGCCTTGACCGCCTGAATTCTAAACACAAAGCACTAACGTATCGTATTAAATGTGTTTGACGATCCTCGTTTCGCAGACTGCCAATTAAGAGCATCAGATTGGCGACACTTTGTAAACTAACAGTATATGTGGGTACATTTCACTGAGGCATATGCTTCGAGGTCAGTGGCCAATAGCACGCTAGTAAAGTCCCGGATATTTTTATTAATACGATTAGTGTAGACTGGTAACCACGCTTGCATGATTACCATTACCTGAGGTTGCATCGTCTGTGATGGCGTACCGTTTGGGGGTTGTGTGTTGAAAAGGGGGGGGGGGGGTTTTTTTGAAAAATATAGTTACTCTACTAAGTTTATTTATCTACACTACAAAGCACAACATATAAACCTATATAATTATAGGCGCTAACCAACCAAGGGACTTACTATAGAGATGAGATACAAATATAGACTGAGATTGGGAGGGGGGAGATTGGGCGGGTGGTGGGGGACACCTAGGCGGGGAGAGTTGGCTGTGGTCACACTATAGAGAGACGCAGTGACATTCTACTTAAGAGTGACATAGGGAACGATTTTAAGATCTGACTCTGCGACATTTACTACTGGAGACAAGGACCCATTATAGGTACCTGGCCGCGAGGCCAAGGACACCTGTCCTATCTACCACTCGCTACCTGTTCATTTGTGCAATGGTCCATGTGTCTCCACAATCTGTACGTGATCAACTAGACACGAAGACCATTTTCCACACTTCTGATTGTGTCCCTGGGTCTCTGTGTGTCGCATCACACGAGACACAGGTGTAGAGTGCACAGTGTAGCGCGTATTGCTTCGTGATCAAGTACACCCGAGTTCGACCTGCGGAAGCGGGATTTGTCCTCGGAAATCACCTATTGCACTAGGCCTTACGGTCTGATACGGTGGAGTCCTTTTCGGATAGAGACATAAACACGAGGTCCCGTGTGCTCCATGGCACTTAGCATGGATACGTATAAACGTGCGGGCAGTGTTGTCAGACACAAAAGTTCGTTTCTATTAGGTGTTCAAAATTACTCCGTCCTTCAGCTATTCTATGTGTCCCTCGTCCCTCTATATGTCCCTACCTCTACATAGCATTGCGATCACATCTCATAGATGACCCAAATGATTAGGGACACACATGAAACTAGCGTCTCATATTATATGAGACACGAATTGGACTGGCCCAACAACGGGACTGAGCAATAACGGGATAACGCTCTTTAAAAAGTAAACATTAAGTCAAAAGAAAACGATCGGCTAAATTAATGTTTTATGTGATAACCATTTCACTGGCATTTCTTTCTGTTCAAGAGGTCTTTCAAATAGAAAATAATCAACTTATAAGTGCAGACTATACCCATAGCAGTAAGCCTATAGGTCTACTCGACTAAGTGCGCAATTTGCGCGGGCAGCTTTTGTAAAAGCGTGTGTGTGTGTTGTGTGTGTGTGTGTGGTGTGTGTGTGGTGTTGACATAGTCATTAGATAGAAAGGGTGATCGGCACAATATCGAACTTTTTTAATAGAGGAAATTTGGATAAGCGGACACAACCGATTGCTTTCTTTTACGACACCCATTCGCCTCTCGACGAGAGAAGCGACAAAGTTATTGGAGATCAGTAGCAGACAGACATGACCCGCCTTCTGGTCTAGTTAACAGTCTAGTATGATGCTGTTGAGTGCAATTGAGGGCCTACTGTTCCATGATGTTATCTAGGTACAGTTATGCCTTGAGCTTAAGGCCTGCATGGCAAGTCTCTGTTGGGGTGATCCGTGACGTTCTACGAGGTACGTTGGCGTAACATGGCGGTTCTGTCTCAGACTATTCAATCTGGGCCTATCTTTTCATGATGGCGTTGTTTGTATGCGTTTATCTTAAATGAAAATCGATTTGACTTGCTGGGATAGTATAGCTCCCATTTATGTAATAATTTTGCAATAGAGATCTAAGTTGATCTTCTCATTCGAACTTATGTTCCCTTTAACACCTTTCGCAGCCACTTGTCGCTCTGGCACCACTAATGCATTAGACACCATGTTCACTGATAGGCATTCAAATGAGGTTTTAGTGACCCTATGTTCTTACCTTTTGGGAGGTAAGGTATCAGGCCTCTATTTTATGCATGTCATCGGAGAACAATCGCCATATTGCAGTACTTGAATCCTTTTCTCTACCAAGTAGTTTATTAATGTATATAACTTTATGGAAGTATAGTTTTGGGGGGGGGGCTGTCCTAAGGCTAGCAGTTGAAAGGAGGTTTAAGCCTGTCCCTACGCTACCTACTCGAGCGGCTATGTTCGTGGTCATGGTGATGGGATTGCCTGATGCATCAGACTGGGGTTGCCTACCTACCTACCCACCTAGCCTGATCGTGGTAACCATGTTGAGAGCGAGGTATCCTGATGCACCAGGCCTGGGGTGGTCTCTACCTACCATTCCACCTTAGCTATGTTCGTGGTCAATGGTGAGGAAGGCCGTATGCCAGTCGTCCGGCTAGGGGTGGTCCTACGCCTACCACACCTGCTTGTCAGTGGATCCATGGTGAGGAGGCCTGATTAGCATCAGAGCTAGGGGTGGCTGGACCTAACTCTCTCCACGCCTATATACCTTGCTCAGTGTCCATGGTAGAGGGAGGCCAAGAGATGCCCAGGCTGGGGTGGCGCTACCATGACCTGCCCACTAGCCCTTGTCGTGTATCCATGGTGAGGGAAGGCTCTGATTGCACCACGGCTGGGGTCGGGCCTACCTTACCCCCTAGTCCTTGTCGTGGTCCATGGTGAGGGAGGCCTGATGCACCAGGCTGGGGTGCCTACCGAAAAAAAAAAAAAAAAAAAAACACGCTACCTAGGCCTTGTCGTGGTCTCATGGTGACAGGGAGGCCTGTATACACCAGGCTGGAGTTTTCTACTCTACCCACCTACCTCACCTTGTCGTGGTCCGATTGTGAGGGTTAGGCTGATAGCCCCATGGCTGGAGTGGTCTCTTCCTACCCACCTACCTAGTTCTCATTGTCGTGTCCATGTGAGGGAGGCCTGATGCACGCGTAGGCTGGGGTGGCCTACCTACCTACCTAGCCTTGTCGTTGTCCATGGTGAGGGAGGCCTGATACACCAGGCTGGAGTGGTCTACCTACCCACCTACCTAGCCTTGTCGTGGTCCATGGTGAGGGAGGCCTGATGCACCAGGCTGGGGTGGCCTACCTACCTACCTAGCCTTGTCGTGGTCCATGGTGAGGGAGGCCTGATACACCAGGCTGGGGTGGCCTACCTACCCACCTAGCCTTGTCGTTGTCCATGGTGAGGGAGGCCTGATACACCAGGCTGGGGTGGCCCGGGGGCAGGCATCGGGCGGCGGCTGGGTTGTGGGGCAGGAGGCAGCTGTAGTTACCCGGCTCCAGGGGGTTGGGGACCTTCAGGTAGAACGTGCCGTTGGTGGAGAAGGAACTGGCCAGGTCCGACCCTGAGGGAGTCTGACAGAGAAAGGAGAGATTGGTGTGTGTGTGTTCTTCAACGTCCTTGTACTGAGTGGAACCTCCCTTTACAAGGACCTTCAAAAAAAACCAAAAATGAGGGAGGGGTCTTATAAGGGAGAGGTAATTGTTAATACGGCCAGCTGCGATTAATGCTCACACCAAAAAAAAATAGATGATTTTGACAAAAAAACCAGATGCATGTGGCAAACGAAAAGACCATCTAACCTAAACCCTATCCCTAACCACAGAAAGAACCAAGAAATAGAGCAGGAGGTATTGTATTTTTTGTGTACATGGAGACTACACTATTTTGTCCCGAGAAATCGATGTACAAATCCATGCACTTATACTATTTTTTTTTCTGTGAATCCAGTCTTTCTTGTTGGTGGGTTGTATAAAATTACATTTTAAGTCTTTTAATGCTTACAAAGAAGGGCAATGATTTCGGAGATGTAGGTAACTTATATATGTGGTGGAGGTTCGAGATCTTGATCAATGGATTAATATGCTTATAAAAAGGATTGGTTTCCAATGTATACTATCTGCAGGATATGATTAAGAACATATATATGTGCGATTGCGATTTTCGCGACGTTTCTCGTGTGGGTATTTGTGTGAGCGGAGTGTGTCCTATGAGACATATTCTGTGTGTATAAGATACGATATATGATATAGTAATAACTAGGTACTGATACAATATGGTGGGCGATTTGCCACGTATGATGGTGCGACCTTGAATTTCTATACTGAGCTTGAATATTAAGAGTTGGTTAAGGGTGGGGTGGAATTGTGCTTAGAGGCCAGCGTGTAAACTCGTGGCGTACGTGTGCAGAGCATAATGTCGTAGTCTAGTATTTACCGAACGAACACATCGTGTGCTACAAGTGCACCCCATATTGAATGTGTGTGTGTGTGTGTGTGTTGTGTGTGTGTGTGGTGTGTACGACGTTACGCTCTACGTACATTTAAAACACACTATTTACAAGGAATAAGCTTTGATTCTTCCAGTGCTTAACAACAATCATGTCTGCTTATAAATCAAAATTCAAATGTCACTATCCCCAACAAACACAATGTTTCGCCTACTTGCAATGAATATATCGTTGTTCCTTTTTCTTCTTCTTTCACCAAATATACCAACACCATCATCAGTTTGATGGTTCTGTTTTTAGTCAAAATTTACTTGTAGCTATGTCTCAGTGTCATGTACAATATTTTTCATAGCAGCCTCAAATTTCTAATCATGATGACAAATCCAGCTATTACTTTATGTTGTTCCCTGTAGATGGCCAATCTCATAGTGTAAGTACTCTTCTTGGTAATATATTCCAACTCGTTTGTTGGTGTCCAGGCGTCTTAAAAGGCCTTATCAATAGCTATGGATGAAAGTGTGCAAAGAAGAGTCAAGCAGAAATGGATGAAAAAGCATGTAAGAACAAACTTATATGTGAAAGACCTTAAATTCCTGGGATTAGTACCTTCTCTGAAGGTGAAAATTGATGTTCAGGGGATTGATCTGATACACAGTAGATAAATATAATGAATCCTATTGTATGGTACTCTTTCTTTAACATATACCTTTTTGGTTAAAAGTATGGCAACTATAACATGCACACGAAATAGTACATGTAATCTATTTTTTAAGATGATCAGTTTCTAACATTCCGCAAGTTTCTTCATGTTTTCTAATACTCGATAGTTGTTCTATATACTGGAATTATACTTGCTCACTCATCATTAATGCTGCACTCTAACATAAATATATTTCAGGACTATCTTCTGAGCAAGAAGGACCAATTATGTCAATTTGTTATGAATATTTTGTTATGATAAAAATAAATGTGAGAAAAAGTCCATCTATTATTTGGGTTAAATTTTATAGTGTTATGCTGTAGATAGCAATTGCCTATGGGGGGGGGGGCGGGGGGACCTTGAACAAATCAAAGTCACAAACGAGAAGGGCGTAAAAGGCCGCGAGGCACTTCTAGCCCTAATTACTACTACTATTACTAGCTACTACTAAACACTATACTACTATCTAACTACGACTACTACTTACTACTACTACTTTGAGATGGCGTCATTCTAGTTCGCCAACCACGAAGACATATTAGAGCCTGTTAGACGCAATCCGTGAAATTGCCTATTTCATGAAATAGCAAAATGCTTTGGTGCTATTTATGAAATGGATCATGTATCACCAATACTTTTTGGTAATCCCCATTCACACCAGGTATTGATTAATCATGCAGAGGCCATCAATACTCAGTAAGGCTCACTCCCTAGGGGAATTCTTATCTATTTTGCTCAGTTAAACTTGCTGTTAATCGGTGTGCCTGCATGCTTCGCAGTCTTTTGTGTAGCGGGGGGGCGTGTTTTGGTATAATGTGTATGCACATGTGTGTGTGTTGTGTTGGTGTATGGGTAGGTGGTGTGTCTGAGAGTAAGAGAGAATATGGGGGAGAGATACGTGATTATGATACTCTGATTTTTGATTTCCTTTTTTTCTCGTTATATTGGTTGTCCATCATGGTGCATGCTTTCGTTGTTGTTGGATTGTGTCTTGTGCAAAACCAAACGATTTCTTTCGTATTGTGATGCATTGGCTTATTACTAGCATCTTGAGAGGAGAGTGGCAGGTCAGGCAAGCCCAAATAGCTAACACTCAACCCTTTAGATGATGGTTCAGGGAGGAGTGACATATTTCGCAGGCAATCAGCTACCACTCCGCCCTTTAGCATGCTAGGCAAGTTGGGTTGACTGATTCAGCAGGGCGCATCAGCTACCACTCGCCCTTTAGTCTATGCCTTATGTTAATTGAATGACTGATTCATGCAGGCAAATCACACAGTAACCACTCACCCTTTGCATGCCTAGGTCTGAGAATGACTGATTTCAGCAGGGCAATCAACTATCTCCATGCACGGGCCTTTAGCATGCTATGTCAATGGAATGACCTGATTCAGGGGCAATGGCAATCACAAGAAGGGACCACTACACCCTTTGGCATGCCTAGAGGTCCATGAATGACTGATTCAGCAGGGGCGATCAAACATTACCACTCACCCCTTGGCATGCCTAGGTCCATTGAATGACTGATTCAGCAGGGCAATCAAACAGTACCACTCACCTTTGGCATGCTAGGTCCATGAGAAATGACTGATCCATGGGGGGATGGCAGGTAGACATCTGTCTCCACTCAGTCACTACTACTGTGAGTAGTCATAAGTTGTCATTTAGCTGTGATCAGTCCTTTGCGTTAGCTCTTAAGTCTCTTTGTCTCACAACGTTCAAGTATAAGTCTTCAGGCTCATACAGGAAACAGACCTTCCTATGATCTTTTTCTCGTACAGCTGAATATTACCCTCGCGTGATGTCGTGAGCGTCGCGCTACGTGAACAGCACGTGCCAGCTTCTTGTTGTATGGAACGGGGGGGTTGGTGGGGGGGGGGGGGGGTTGGGTTGTGGGTTTTTGTTTAGTTGGTAGATATTTTATGGGGTCTTATGGCTCAGAGAGTTTTTGATTTTCACTGTGCAGTTGACGTTATCATCAGAACGCTTCTGGCCTGTCGCACCTCCACTGACGCAGGACGTGGGCGTTGGTGCTAGGGGTGCCCTGTTGAGGATTGGCACAACAAGCGTGTTAGGGGAAGGGTTTATACATCGAGGGGAGGGAAGGGCGAGAATCTGATAACCACCAAACATATCACAATGTTGCCATATTAGGGTCTATTCTTTGATGACTCCGGATTATATGCAAACTAAAATTGAATATTCAATTAAACATTTTTTAAACGAAGCCAACAAATCTTATTCTCTTTGCCCAGTATATCTGGGGCAAAGGACAATTAAGGAGTTTGATTACGTGCTCCTATGCACAGTCATGGTTTGAAGTTGGCAAATAGCATGTAATAGAGAGAAGCGGGATTTAAGCTTACGCTAATTTCAGATTGTTAAGCGAAAAACTAAGTGATGACAACCTAGAGTAATGCGAACCCCTTGCCATAGACGCTTAGTAAACCTGCTCACACAACGATGGAAACTGAAGCCCGGTTTGTCGAGTCAGTATATTTAGACCTAACCAATGATGTCCACTTACACTATTTCCCAAAGTACACAGGACATCCAACGTGCATAGCATCCTGAGAACATCTCGCGATATTCTGAATGTAGAATTTAGTGATTGATCGGATATGCAACAAAATTTGGAACGACACGCTGCCTGCACTGACACACAGAACACGCCACTCATACATGCGCATACAGCACACACACACCACACACACACACACACACACCTTGGCCTGACTTGACTTGAACTGACACACACACCTAATGCTCACACGTAACTGCAAAAAAAAAAAAAAAAAAAAATGACCATTCTACCTACCTCATACTTCCAGCTGGACCTGTTGGCGAGCAGAGGAGTAGCCAATGCCGCCTCCGCTGTGCGTGGGTAGACTTCACCTCCACGATGTAGGTCCCATCGTCCGCGGGGTCAACCGTTGGTAGGGCCAGGTCTCCCATTGCCCAAGTACACAGCGGTTGGCGTGGGAAGGCATGGAGTGAAAATGTCCGTACAGGTAGTTGGCCAGCAGGTCGGGGGCGGCCCCGGGAGGCCGTGTCGGGGTGTACAGCCATCTTATGTCCTCCACTGCTCGCCAAGTCCAGCTGGAAGTCCATGGAATGTCAGGTTGTCCCCCACCGGCAGTAGTCGATCAGGTCTGTGTTGTAGTGCTGGAGTTGATCTACTGTCAGGCTCTGTGCCTGTGCCACATGGAACATTGAGCACTTCGCAGAGTAGGATAAGGACGTTGAGCATACAACGATAGGATAGAGCATTGAGCACTACAATGAGTATGATAGATCATTGAGCACTACAATGAGTATGATAGATATTGAGCACTACAATTATGTAGATCATTGAGCACTACACCGAGTATGATAGATCATGAGCACTACACCCATAGGATATATCACTGAGGCACTACACGAGTATGATACGCATTGAGCGATATACAATGAGTATAATAGATCATTGAGGCACACAACAGTAGGATATAATCATTGGGCACTACAACGAGTAGGATAGATCATTGATCACCTAAAAACGAGTAGGAATAATCATTGAGCCACTACACGAGTAGGATATTCATTGAGCACTACAACAAGTAGGATATATGCATTGAGCACTACAACGAGTAGGATATATCAGTGCGCACCATACAACAAGTAGGATATATCATTGAGCACTACAAACACAGTAGGATGATCATTGAGCACTACACGATTAGATATATCATTGAGCCTACAACAAGTAGATATATCATTGAGCACTACAACGAGTATGATAGATCATTGAACACTACAATGAGTAGATAGATCATTGAGCACTACAATGATAGGATAGATCATTGAGCACTACAACAAGTAGGATATAGCATTGAGCAATACAACGAGTATAGATAGATCATTGAGCCTCAATGAGTATGTGAAGATCATTGAGCACTACAACAAGTTAGGATATATCATGAGGGCAATATAACGAGTAATGATAGATCATTGATAACACTACACATGTGGACATTTAGGGACAATAGATCTTGCAGCACTACAACGAGTATGATATAGAACATTGAGCACTACAAATGAGTAGGATAATCATTGAGCCTACAACGAGTATATGAGATCATTGAACACTACAATGAGTAGATAGAACATTGTGCACTAGCAACAATGAGAGGATAGAACATTGAGCACTACAACGAGTAATGATAGATCATTGAACACTACAACAAGAGGATAGAGTGCATTGAGCACTACAACGAGTAGATAGATCAGGAGTACTGATACAACGAGTAGTATAGAACATTGAGCACTACAACACTACAAGAGTAGATAGATCATTGAGTCCATACGGACGAGTAGATAGAACATTCAGCACTACAATGAGTAGGATTAGATAATTGAACACTACAATGAGTAGGAATGATCATTGAGCACTAACAACGATTAGGAATAGATCATTGAGCACTACAATGAGTAGGAGAGATAATTGAGCTACTACAATGAGTCGGCATAGATCATTGAGCACTACAACGATAGTATAAGATCATTGAGCACTACAATGAGTCCGGATATATCATTGAACACTACAATGAGTCTAGGATAGATCATTGAGCACTACAACGAGTGGATAGAACTTGAGGCACTACAATGAGTAGGATAGAACATTCAGCATTACAATGAGTAGGATAGAACACTTGAGCACTAACACGATAGGATAGACATTCAGCATTACAATGAGTTAGGATAGAACTTGAGCACTACACAAGTAGGACAGATCATTGAACACTACAATGATATTGATAGAACATTGAGCACTACAATTGAGTAGGATAGATCAATTGAGTCACTACAGTGAGTAGGATAGAACATTGAGCCAACTACAGAGATAGGATGAACATGAGCACTACAACGAGTAAGATCAGATCATTGAACACTACAAATGAGTAGTATAGGATCATTGAACACTAAAATGATTAGGATAGAACGTTTGAGCCTATGCTGAGTAGATAGAACATTGACAGTACAATGAGTATGATAGAACATTGAGCAATACAATGCGTAGGATGAACCTTGAGCATTACAATGAGTAGAAATAGAACATTGAGCACTACATAGTAGGATAGGACATTGAGCACTACAATGAGTAGGATAGAACATTGAGCACTACACTGAGTAAGGATAAGAACATTGAGCACTACAATGAGTAGGATAGATCGATTGAGCACATACAATGACAGATAGATCATTGAGCACTACAACGAGTAGGAATAGAACATTGTGCACTACAATGAGTAGATAGAACATTGAGACACTACAATGAGTAGGATAGAACATTGGCACATACTAATGAGTGAGGATAGAATGTTGAGCAACTACAACGAGTATGATAGATCATTGACACACCTACAACTACAATGAGTAGAATAGAACGTTGAGTACTACAACGAGTATGATATGAACATTGAGCGACTAATTGAGTAGGAGAGGACATTGATCACTACAATGAGTAGGATAGGACATTGATCACTACAATGAGTAGGATAGGACATTGATCACTACAATGAGTAGGATAGGACATTGATCACTACAATGAGTAGGATAGGACATTGATCACTACAATGAGTAGGATAGGACATTGATCACTACAATGAGTAGGATAGAACATTGAACACTACAATGAGTAGGATAGGACATTGAGCACTACAACGAGTAGGATAGAACATTGAGCACTACAATGAGTATGATAGAACATTGAGCACTACAACGAGTAGGATAGGACATTGATCACTACAATGAGTAGGATAGGACATTGATCACTACAATGAGTAGGATAGGACATTGATCACTACAATGAGTAGGATAGGACATTGATCACTACAATGAGTAGGATAGGACATTGATCACTACAATGAGTAGGATAGGACATTGATCACTACAATGAGTAGGATAGGACATTGATCACTACAATGAGTAGGATAGGACATTGAGAACTACAATGAGTAGGATAGGACATTGAGAACTACAACGAGTAGGATAGGACATTGAGAACTACAACGAGTAGGATAGGACATTGAGAACTACAACGAGTAGGATAGAACATTGAGAACTACAACGAGTAGGATAGAACATTGAGAACTACAACGAGTATGATAGATCATTGAGCACTACAACGAGTAGGATAGGACATTGAGCACTACAATGAGTAGGATAGGACATTGATCACTACAACGAGTAGGATAGGACATTGATCACTACAATGAGTAGGATAGGACATTGATCACTACAATGAGTAGGATAGAACATTGATCACTACAACGAGTAGGATAGAACATTGAGAACTACAAAGAGTAGGATAGAACATTGAGAACTACAAAGAGTAGGATAGATCATTGAGCACTACAATGAGTAGGATAGATAATTGAGCACTATACTGAGTAGGATAGATCATTGAGCAGTACAGTGAGTAGGATAGAACATTGAGCACCACTATGCCTAGGATAGAAAAATGTGCACTACAAAGAGTAGGATCCGACATTGAGGACAGGTAAGAGTATTATGAGAACATTGAGCACTACAAAGACCAGGATAGTGGGTTGAGCACTTCAAAGAGTAGGATACTGCAATATTGAGCACTAGGACGAGTATGATATAGAACTATTGAGCAGGCCTAGCGAACTGAGTTGGATTCAGAACGCTAAACCTCCACAAACAACAAATACATTTTCGAATGTTAGAAAAAAGAGCACTACAACGAATTGGATAGGAGATTAGGCAGTACAATGCGTTTTTGAATTGCATAGAGATTGTGCACCCCAACTCAGTAGGATAAAACATTGAGTGGAACACTTTTCACTCTATCCCCCTGAGCACTACAACGAGTAGGATATGCACATTGAGCACTACAATGAGTAGGCTAGAAACACTGAACACTGCAATGAGTAGGATAGAACAGTGTGCAATACACTGTTTCACGGGTATTGAGAACATTTGAAAACAATGTGGAAGCCGCAGTAGGATAGAACATTGAGCAATACAATGAATAAAGGAAATAGCCTCATTGTAGCAAAGGCCACAATGGCTAGTAATAGAACATTAAGTGTGGCAATGAGTAGGATAGAACATTGAGTCAAGTCAATGTCAAGATGATCTTTGTTGACGATAAAAGAATGAGCTTGACAACGAGTAGGATTTTACAGTGTGAACTGTGTGCGTGCGCGCGCGCCGCGCGCGCGCGCTGCATTGTGAACTACAACGAGTAGTGTAGAACATTGAGCGCTACAACGAGTAGGATTGAACATTGAGAACTTGTTTTGCGGTGTTTTGTGGCTTGTGTTTCATTGAGAACTATCACCCAGTAGGATAGAACATTGAGAACTACTTTTAGTAGGATAGGACAGTCTGCACTATAATGAATATGACAGAACATTGAGCACTGCAACGAGTATGATAGATCATTGAGCGTCACCTTGCAGTAGGATAGAACATTGAGCAATACAATGTTTAGGATCGAACATTGAGCACTTTACAATGACTGTGCAGATAGATGTATATAAGCACTACAATAAATCCCATAGAACATTCTGCACTAGATGTGACGTACTGATAAGAAAACTTCCACTAATGTTCAGTCACACAACGAGTACGCTCAAACATTGAGAACTACAACGAGTAGGATAGACTATTGAGCACTACAATGAGTAGGATAGAACATCCTGATGCACTCCCGAACGAGTAGGATAGAACATTGAGCACTACAACGAGTAGGATAGAAGATTGAGCACTAAAAAGAGTAGGATAGAACATTGTCCACTTCAACGAGTTTGATAGAACATTGAACATTTCAATGAGTTGGATAGATCATTTAGCACTACAATGAGTATGATAGAACTTTTTTCACTCCAACGAGTCATGATAAAACATTGAAAAATACAATGAGTCAAATAGAACATTGTACAGTACAATGAGTAAAATTGTACATTGAGGACTAGGAACGAGTAGGATTGGGCATTGAGCACTTCCATGAGTGTCCTTGTATATTGAGTTCTAGGACGAGTAGGAGAAAAGATTGAGCACTAGAGAGAGTAGGAGAGAAGATTGAACAGAGAGAGAGAGTAGGAGCGAAGATTGAGAACTACAACGAGTAGGAGAGATCATTGAGCACTACGCGGACGTAGGATAAAAAATCTAGCACTACAACGAGTATGATAGAACATTGAGCACTACAACGAGTAAGGATAGGACATTGAGCACTACTCGGAGTAGGATAGAACATTGCGGACTAAAAAAAGTAGGAACGATCACTGAGCATCACCCCCCTTCAAATAGAACATTAATAACTACAACGAGTAGGATAGAACATTGAGAACCACAACGAGTAGGATAGAATATTGATAACTACAGCTTTGATTAGTTTACAGGGTGAACAATAACGAAAATAACAAATTAATGAGAACTACAACGATTATGATAGAATATTGAGCACCACAAATGCCTAGGATAGAACATTGAGAACAAGCACGCGTTGGATAGAACATTTAGCTGTACAACGAGTAGGAGAGATGGTTGAGCACTACAACGAGTAGCCTATGACATTGAGCACTACAACGAGTTGCATAGAACATTGACCACTACAACACCTAGGATAGAATTTTGAGAAGTACAACGAGTAGGATATTTTACTGTACGCAGCGAGAATGAGTAGGCATCAAACATTGAGAACTATGACGATTAAGCTAGAACATTGTGCACAGGCCTACCAACCACACTGTGATGATAACCTTCATTCGACCTAGGACAAGTACAGCGTATGAGTTATTTATAAATGACCAGTATAGTCAGTTGATTCTGGAGATGTTGCAATATTACTAGGACAGAGCCTATGTCTATTGAGTAGGCCTTTTGAACTGACTTGCATTCAAAACGCTAAACCTCCACACTCAACAAATACCGTTTCGGATGTTAAAAACAGATATGTCCAATAAATCAGAGATAGGCATTTTGAAGCGAGCTCATAATTGCAAGAGATTGTGCCCCCAGCTCAAATATCAAGGGGGACACTTTTCACTCTTAACCTATAACAACACATAGAAAGCAAGTTTTCCTATGAGTGGCGTCGCTGTCTAACACCATTTTTGAAAGAGCTATCTAGGGAGTTCACGGTTAGTGAGTTCCTTTAAAAACTCGAAGAGGATGATAACCCAGGATAATCGAAGTTAATCGAAGAAAGAAAGAAGACTCCTGGGAGCAAATGCCAAGGCTGTTAACTGGCTTAAGGTCTTGTGAGTGTCAAGTCAAGTCAAGTAAGTGAAGATCATCTTTATTGACGATAAAAGAATAAGATTGATAAAGCTATTATACAGTGGTGTGGCGGTGCGCGGCGCAGCTGCGGCGCGCTTGCTCGGGGTGGTGTGTGTCAAAACCGTCAGTGTGCGCGCGCTCAGTTTCATTGTTGTTTTGTTTTGCGGTGTTTACAGACATGTGTATTGGTATTTTATCAGAGAATTCTCAAGAGTTCACCTTAAATGGAGGAATGTCTGAAAAAACAAATATTAGGATGGGTGCCGGGGTTTAGCGACGTCACCTTGCAGTTATGATGCTGGGGTTTCCTTTCCTCGTGTGTCACTTTTGAACGACTGTGCAGATTATGTATATAATTCTAATTAATCCCAAAGTTTTGCACAGATGTGACGTACTCTTAGATAAAAGTTCCACTAATGTTCAGTCACACAGTACACGCTCAATTTTTTTGAATTGTGGTAACTAGTGAACCATTTAGATATATCCTCTGAACTCCGAGCGGTCTTTATTTTAAAGAAAAAAAAGAGAAGGGAAAAAAACAAATTGACCATTCCGTGTGAGGAACTTAATTCATGTGGGATCTTTATTTATTGACAATAAAGGGCTTTTGTCATCCTGTCGCCATGGGGATGAAGGGTCCCCCCCGAGTCCAGAATAAAAAGTCCCGCGTCAATGGAAAATGGGCATGGTCCCCGAGCATTTTTTAGGCTTTGCCTAGTCTTCCCTAAAGTAGTATGTATAGTTGCGTTTTAGGAGAGGAGAGAGAGAGACAGAGACAGACGACGAGACGAGAGAGAGAAGGACTGAGAGAGAGAGAGAGCGAGAGAGAGAGAGAAGAGAGAGAGAGCTCGCGGGACGTGTAAAAAAATATAACTTACACATGACCAGAAAAGAAAAAAACACCGTAAAACCACTCGGGTGTAAAGAGTCAAAAAAACCAACAACGATCACTAGAATCGCCGCTCTTGAAATGGATAATAACACATCCATTATTGTACCCACAAAGCCCTCATGTTGAAAAAGATTATTGATTAGTTTACAGGGTGCCAGTAAGGAACAAATCAAATTAATGGCATATATTATGTGGATATGACCCACAAAGCCTTCATTTTGACAAGCAGCGTTGGTTATTTTAAAGGAAGCAGCGAGAATGGTTGCATCAAACAGGCTATGACATTAAGCTGTCTGGTTGCATGCCTTCTTCCACACGGACCTACGCTCATTTTGACAAGTTTCGTTGGTCAAATTTACTGTACGCAGCGCGAATGCGTGCATCAAATAGCCTATGACATTAAGCTTTTTGATAACATGCCAAAAAAAATAATTACCTACCTTCATTTTGACAAGTAGCGTTGGTTACTTTTTCGAGTACGGAGCGAGAATCTTGTTTGCATCAAATAGGCTAGGAGATTATGCTTTTTGGTTGCATGCCACGAACCAGACTCACCTACCTTTCTGAGTGACACATAAGCAAAATGAAAAGGCAGAGATCAAAATGAAGCGTGCATCATAATTGCAATTATGTTTTTCAGGGAAAGTTACAAACACACTAAACTTCAACAAGAGCTGTTTTCTTTGTGACTAACTTCTACCCTGAAAGACACTATCTAGAGGAGTCCCCCCGGTAAGTCCCTACTGAAGAGATGATAACCCAGTGGGGTTGGGTTATCAAGTTTTAAAATGCGTGTTACTAGTTTCTGTTTGAAGCGAAAGAGTTGAAGAACTAAAAACATCCACACAACCCAACAACTAGAAAGCGCTGGCACTGTGCAAACCTCCGCTATAGAACTCAGTTTCAGATGGGTTTGTAACCACAAACATGGAATTGGTACTTATCAGAGGATTCTCAGAATTCAGATAAATGAGAATGTTGAATTATCAAATATTAGAAGCCCCCGGGGTTCAAGCTCCAAGACAAGCACATTTCCTCAGAACCGTATCGACAGTTTTACCATTTTCGGAATAACTCGAACCCTCTCACCTGATAATCATCAAGTGCTCTTTAACACATTTACCACAATTATTTTTGCCAACATGATCCGAATTCCTAAAGTTGTTTTTAAGAAAATACACTTCTCCTCAAGTACCATGCTTGGTTTAGAGTCAGTCACCCGACGCAGCTCTTGACCTGTCTGCTCTGCATTATTGTAGTACCTGAACGAGATTTTAGAGATTCGTCTCTCTAATCTCCTCAGGCATCATAGTGGACAGGACAGGACAGGCAATTCTTCTTCCTCCCGATCGCTTAGACTTCTTCTTCTCAATTCTGAGCTCAGATGCGTCATTTCTCATAACTAAAAAATAGTTAGGCCCAGCAAGTTCGATCTCGGCTGGAGGAAATCTTTTCTCTCTGAAAAAAGGCAGGAGAATCCCCCCCTAAGGCAGAAAGATAGTAGATGAAGGTAAGCAAAGGGAAAAGGCTGTGTCTCTCTCAGTCTCTCTCTAGAGGAAGTTAAGAACACCGCTCTTCCAGAAGGTGGGGGAAACTCGCTCTCCACTCTACCCCTCGTATCTCTGTGGGTGGGGTGGGCAGACAAATGAAAGACAAAAGAAAAAAAATCACTCAACCTCATAAACCGAGGCTCTCCTCCTCCCTCCTTTCGACAGAAAGAGATCTTCATCTCGACGTCACTGGTCATCAGTCTCCACGTCTCTCTTTGATCACGAATGAATCAATCCTCTCTCTGACCTCATGACCTCTCTGCTCTGCCTATTGCCTTCTCCTTCCCTCTCTCTCGCTCCCTCTCTCTCTTTTCCTCTTCTCTATCTCTCTCTCTCTCCCCCCTCTCTGTATTTGGGGGTGGGGTATGTGGGGGGTGCTTGTGGGAGTGAGTGCGGGGGGGAGGGGGTAGAGACTGGGAGGTGTTTTTTGTTGTTGTTTCTTGGTGTGTTTTTTGTGGGGTGGGGTGGGGGTCTTTAATTTTGAATTGCTGTTGTGTAGCCATTTTTGCCTTGTTGTATTATATTACATTGTATATTTTTGTCACTATTGTTGCCAGTTTTGTTGTTGTTTTTACGTTACGTTTCTGTTAATCATTTTCTTCATTAATTGTTTATTTGCTTGAGGGCAATAGTGTAAAAAAGCTACCCAGCTTATCTGTTTTACCCTCAATAAAAACATTCGTATTCGCATTCGTACCATTCGTATTCTCTCCCTCTCCTCTCTCTGTTTTAAATGTGCACATTTCACAAAGACATGATGTTAATTAATTTTAATGATAATTATTTGGTTAGTATATAATTTTCGTTTCACACGTGTGATTAATGTTTTTTCCAGTTACGTTGTATCTCTATGTCATGTTGTTACACCTAACCTGAATTTATCTCTTGGGAGATATTAAAGAATACTTGAACTTGAACACTGATGTGTGAGCCAGTACAGGGTGTCAATTAAATCAACATTGATATTACAATGAATCGATAAGAGTTTTTTTAAAAACAACGTACATCAGGACTTTCTTCAAGTATTGCAGAACCTCCAGGATCGTCCCACTATCTTTCTAATTAAAAATGTCCCACATGTTCCTGTTCCAGGTCGGAGACGATGTCATTGCCTTATGATACGCATACAGAGATAAACAAAAGTTAATTATCACTATTTTCTTAAAAGTGCAGAACAAAAAGCGAATCTGGTCCAAATCCTTTGATATTTTACATATCTGTAATTCAATTGCGTATACACCAGACTTTAAAATGTCATTGCATTCGGGTTATTAGTTATAAAGTTTGGTTATTAGTTATGAAGTAATGGCTCAACAAATAACGCAACCCCCTAATATAGTCGGAGGAACCGTTCTATATACACGGTACTATAACCTTGAAGTTTCTCACAAATATTTTTGTCTTTGCTGTTTCTAAAACTTCAATGTCTGTCGGTAACAAATCCGCTGGGGACCAGGGGGGGTAACTCGTTAATTGATGCACACCCACCAAACTTACACAGGATATGGCGGGATGATAGCGTGTGGCTATCACATGCTCTAAATGATTATAGAGCAAAGCACTTGGCAATAGAAACGAAGTGGCGGACCTGCCCCGGGGGCGGACTTGCTCTGTTGTCCCAACCCCCTTGCCATAAGGGCTTATACATATGCTAATGGCAACACACAAAAACTATTTGATTGATTTGGATTCTCTCTCTCTCTCTCTCTCATCTAAAACAACCTGAAATAATGAAAGAAGTGAATTCTACACATGATCACTATAGCAGTCTTATATGTAGTCATTGACTGTTATGTTAAATGAACCATGAAGTCCTGCTGTCTACACATCAGCCGAAATAAGACAATTCTATGTTCAATATCACCCAAAAAACACCACTTCTAAACCAGATATTGATCCCAAAGTCATTGCCAACAACAGTGTAATAAAGATTATTGGTGTTGTACAACACATCCGCCATTTAATGCTGAAGTGACTGTCACTGGACCTGCCCCATTCATGGTGTACAATGGGGCAGTTATGAAAGAAACAGTTTTGCCGCAGAAGGCCTTCCACGTTATAAACGAACCCTGTGTCTTGCTAGCAATTTGAAAAGTGTAAAATCTAATGGCCAGGGACATTTTTCTGTCCATTTTTTGGTCCATTTTCCCTTCTGTGCATTGGAGAGCCCGGGAACTTTCAACAATTTGGATTGGGAAACATTTGGGAGGTCATTGTTCAATTTAACCACCCTGTCAAATCAAAATGTTAGGAACGGTTTAAGCAGGGGCAGCTAACTTGAATATTCATTTGGTAAAAAAAAAAATCGTTGGTATGAGAGGGCTGGGGATGTGGGGAAAAGGAAAAATACATGGGTTTTTTCAGTGTATGATTGGCCATATAAACATCCTCAATTTGGCAACCTGGGTTGTATGGAGAGGAGACTTTCATTTGTCTCAATACTTTTACATACACATTGGCCTTCAGGAAAAAAAATGCAGCTAACAGAACCTTTACCACCAACATGTTATCTTTCAAAGCTCACTTCCTAGTGGCCCACCATCAAAATATACTTTAGCAAGCTGCATGTGAACCAGATCCTCCACATCCCGACCCTCTTGGTTGTGGTAGGCAGGTGAATCAGTTCAATGAGCCCCAGCAATTGGATAGAGTCCTCATCTACCATTTCCGTCTTGTTAGCTGCATTAGCTTACTAAGAAACACCACAGTTTAGTACATGTGAAATAGAACGAGTCTCGTGTGTACAACATGCCTGCAAAGTACAAACAAATCTTGATGAACTTAGTATAGTAACTCACTGTGCCGAACCTTCAAAAAGTGAATGTTACATCTTTACATTCCCAGTACTGTCTCTGTTGAAAATGGTGAGTGTTATGTGTTTAAGAAAAAAATAAATGGCGTAGCTTAAATAATACGGGTATGTCTCTATTCAATACTGCAGATAATAAAATGATTCTATAGAACAATGCTATGCTACGTTTTGACACACATGGAAGTCCTGATACTGTTCTCGGCCCATGAAGAATCATATATATGAGGCATGTGATTTTGGTTTTGTCTGCCTGTCACCACTTTTTAAGGAATGGAGGGTTTAAACTGAAGTGTCACCAAAAGATCTTTTCCCTTTTATCTTAAGAGATAAATGTTATGTGCCATAGACATTCCAAGACAGGGTTTTTTCCCTGCAGACAGAATCACCCAAAACGTTCAGGTCTAATTATAGAAACAGCTTCCAAGCAACAGTATAACTGGAGATATGAATACAAAAAATATTAACTTCCTCTTTTACACTATGACATATTAAGTGCTGGATCCAATGAAGAGAAGCATGAGGGAAAAGTGGCTGAGGAAATGTCTGCCGCTCGGCGACACCAGTAGCAACAGTTTTTAAAAATATCTTCTGGTAGTATTTGACATGAAACATTATAAATTAATATTAAATTGCTAGCAGCAAAGTTTCCATGCAGTTTATAGCTGACACTGCAGTTTACCTACTCATCTTCTCAGGGGAAGACCATGCCCATTTACAGCAAGACCTCCAGCGCCTCAAGGAATGGGAGAAGAAATGCCTGCCACTCGGCGACATCAAATAGCAACTTTAAAAAAAAAATATGTTCTGCTAGTATTTTACATGGAACATTACAAATTAATATTAAATTGCTATCAGCAAAGTT
Source organism: Phymorhynchus buccinoides (assembly GCA_017654935.2). Lineage (NCBI taxonomy): Eukaryota > Metazoa > Mollusca > Gastropoda > Neogastropoda > Raphitomidae > Phymorhynchus > Phymorhynchus buccinoides. The sequence continues at coordinate 6,974,672 of JAGGCT020000035.1, forward strand.
TCCATGCAGTTTATAGCTTTAAACTGAATGAATGATGTCTTTGGCCTCATTTATTCATATCACAGGCCGCCATCTTGGACTTTTGTCAATAAGTCTAATTGCCAAAAGTTTTTTCACCCCGACCAGCCCCCCATCGGATTTTTGAAATCAGCAATGAAAACTGATAATTAAAAAGTGCAAGGAAAAAACTTTATGATGGCATTGCAATGTTTAAACCGTTTGTTGATACCCCCGCCGGACTATAAGGTTTTAACATCACAAAACAAACTGCTCACAGAACCGTGTCCACAATTGGGGTATTCATACCCAAACGCGCACTAACTTTAATACTGTGTAAGTAGTAATTCATTGGGGCTTTTGGGACACATTGAGGGGGTTCATGAGACATCATGTAAAAACTGTGCCTCTCCCCACACGCACGACCAATGTTCACACTTTTTGTGGGCACGCGGTGTTGTATTTTCAAATGTGGGGTGGTATGTTTTGTTGAGCTATGTCTTGAAACTAAATCCACAATACAATAAAATCGGTCCAAATTAATTGACTTAGACATCTGCAAACTTGGAATGATCTGAATGAGCCGTCTTTAATGTCGCATATAAACTGCTCGTGTAGTTTCTTTTTGCTGCAGTAATTTTACCTGACTGCTGGCAAATAGGGATAGCTAGGAAGAGAGATAATTGGATTATAGGCTCACACCACACAAACTGGGGTTCAACCTCAGTAACGCTGACAGATAAGACATGTTTTTTATCCTATGCTATACAATTAAGCGCATGGTTGGAAAGCACTGACAGTTCAGAACCTCGTCTTGTATGTTTGTGAATATTTTTAGGTAAACTAAAGCTAAAACAAAATAGTGAGACAAGGAGTGAGGATAATAGTGAAACAAGGGACAGTAGCTCTCTAAAATTAACTCCCTTCACGAAAGTTATTTTCGGCAACCGACTTCGCCTAGCAAAGCAATAGCCCGCTAACCACAGCCACATTTGAGACAGACCAAGATTCGTCTATAAAAAAACCCCAGAAGAGGACAGCAGGCCTGCCTATGTGACGCATCACTTATACAATAACCAACAACTAGTGATGGAGAGAATTCTGGTGGAGATAATTTTACTATTATATCTAGGCTTGTCTTTTCTTTTGAAAGGCACACCTTCACAAAACTGGATGTGAAAATGAAAGGAATGCAGCACGAACACAAGGCTTATGAGAAAGTTTGATCAATAACAACTTAAATTTTATTTGTAGGTTTTCCTGGGATTATAGTGGTACAAACGGAGATTTGCACAAGTGTATACACTCAGTTGACGATACAAGTGCGTTTCAATTAAAGCCGGATCTATTATTTTATTGATATAGCAAATAATAATATTATTATCTCTTAGACACAAACTAATTACAAGTTGCTGTTGAAAGTAAACTTCAATTACATTGCAGACTAAAACAAAATTTGTGCTATTTTTACTTTGATGTTTTTTAATATTTATGCATTTGAATCTTTTTTCTTATTCAAAGCTATTCTTAAAGCAGAAACCCATTTCTCGTTGATCAAAATGTACAACAGCAGGCCAGTAAATAACTTTCAATATAAAAGCAACTACCTTAAAATAGGCCTTATTCATCAAGATAAAAACTAACCAAACAACAAAACACTCATTTCTTGGCAACTTTTCAGCTGTACTGCGACGTCTTCTTTAGGCCTAATGCTTTTTTCTTAAAATAGGTCTAATGTATTTTTTTACGACTACCTTTTTTATATAAACCTTCAGTCCATCCTACTGTCAACTGTTTATTTAATGTGCCGTTGTGTCTATTTCAAAGTAGTTGCAGTTATTGTTCGGTCTACTAGTATTGTTTGAGCAAGTCAGTGTGGGATTCTAACCATTTTGATAGTTTTGCTTCGTTGGACTTTCTCCGTTTCTCTGTCAGGGTGTTGAAGGTGTACATGAAAGGGTTGACTGCAGAGTTCATGGGCAGCACAAAAATGGCTAGTGCCACGTTGACTTCTCCGGAGATGGCAGTTCCCGTCGAGGCTAACATCCCACACAGTCCAATGGGGAACCAGCACAGGAAATCTGTCACTGCAATAGTGATCAGTCTTTGAGCTATGGTCATGTCTTGGGACGATTTGGTAGAGTTGGTCTTCATACTGTTCGTCTGTATGGACCAGTAGATGAAAGCCTGGCCAACTGCAACGAATGTGAACAGGATAAAGTTGAAGACAATAAATACACCGAAAGAATACAGTTTCCCTTTAAATTCGTGTCTTGTAACCGGCAGCGGTATACAAATACCAGTCTGGCCGTAGAATTCCCAGTGAGATGAAAGTGGAAGTAAAGGCACAAGGGCTAACATACAGCCAATAGTCCAGGCTAACAGAGATGCCCCTGTTGATGAAGTTCTCTGAAATCGAAAGGTGCTGAACGGGAAATGGAGGACAATGAAACGGTCCAGTGTGATCAACCAGATGATCAAAGCCGATACTTCACTGGACAATAAGGACAGAAACCCAGCCATCTTACAGGTGTCACTGCTTCTCCAGGATTCCTCATTGTGGAGATATGTGCCACGGAAGACTTCATCAGCTGCTCCGATGATGGCCATGTACATCCCCATCAGAAAATCAGCCCCAGTGAGGTTGAGAACAAATACACTAAAACCACTTGAAGAAGTCATACTTTTTGCAAAGAGTCGCGCACAGAAACAAAAGGTATTGCCCATTAGAGACAGGCAAGTGATCAGCCACAGAAACCCACGGTATGTCCATGACTGCAGTAAGTCCTTGCAAGAGGAAATTTCATTTCGGGGAGAATAGCATGAGGACTGGTCAAAATTAAGGGGGAGTATTTCATCACAACACAGCTTGAAATTTTGTGTCACAATGACTCGTAGGTGTGATAAATATTTGAAGATATCTTGGGGAAAGTCTTTGATTGGACTACCTTCCATGTACAGTTCATGCAACTGCTGTGTGAATTGAAACCCTTTCGGACTGATGGTATGAAGGGAGGTAAAATTTAGGCTAAGGCGTTGTAGTCCAGGTAATTGTGAGAAAACTGCGGTTTCTAACACTGTCAAGGATGTGTGCGACAGATCCAATGTCGCCAATGTTTTTCTGTTGGATGTCAGAAGTGAAATCAGAATAGAGCACAATCAGGGGATTATAAGATAGGGACAATATCTGGAGATTTTTCAAGCTAAGAAAAGACGTTATGTTGACGTGCGTTAATTTGTTATTATTGAGATCAAGACTTCTCAAGTTCACCGCCTGTACTAGAGGCAGGTGGATGAGAGAACACCTGGCAAGAATCAAGTGGAAAATCCAGGCGTGTTTGTCTATCTCTGCCAGAGTCATGCCAGAACCCGTTGCATCCAGGTAACGCAGCTCAGGGGAAAACACAGCAGAGAAAGGCTGTGGACAAACAAACGCCAGGCCATAACAATGACAGCTAGCAGGACAGGTCACATGACATGCCAGCTCATCATCGTTCAAAGGACAGTGAGGCCAACCGTCACACAGCTGGTCACTGTGAACACAGATTGTGGATGATCTGCATTTGAAAAAACCGGGACATACCAGGTCCTTACATCCTTCTTCATCCTGGTGGTCAGTGCAGTACCCGTACATCCCATTACACCGTGTGTAGACAGGCAGGCAGTCGTTGAACTCGCCAGGACATCTGTAGTGGCTGTCAGGACAAGGCTCTGTGGAATTCATTGGAACTGAAGTGAATTGTCTGATTCCATCAAAATGAACGGTACTGGGGGATGGTAGGAACTTGTATTCAATCATTACTCGTAAAAATGTATCGCATTTTGTCTCGTCTGAGTGATCGTGACAATGAGGTGTTTGATCGCACATGTTGTGGTAAAATAAACATTGACCATTTGCGCAAGTGAAGGAGTTTGCACAAAGAGGGTACTGGCAAACAGACTCATCAGTTTTGTCAAAACAGTCGGCTATAAAATCACATACTAACGTAAACGAAAGTGATATTCTCCCATCACCACACATAAATTGGGGTGACATGTTGACGTGATGCTTCTCTAAGTAAGTGTTGTTCTTGTGTAGTAAGCTTAAATCATCAGAAAACCTACAGTGTAAAGACTGTTGACCACAAACCTTATACATATTAGAACCACATACTATAAATGATTGGGTGAGTGACCGTTTTAAGCACTTGATCACAGATCCGTTGTTTGTCACTTACAATATGTGTGTGTTAGTCAAGATGACAGTTCCTCTGACTGATACTGAATATTTCTTGTTCTGATTTGACGCCCAATTCACAAACTATGCCATGAAAAAGCTTGTCATTCCACTGCAGTCATCATTAGCGAAGCAGGCCTGATCGAGTTCGGAAGTACCAGTGGAATAACCTTTCTCACCCCATAAGTGTGTATGGTATAATCAAATGCCAGATCTTTGTCACTGTGAGAACATATGATAACAGAACAGAGCGCGCATCCAAAGCTCATGTTGTACATACGGTAAGGATAGATCATTGCTGTAAAAACACTAACCAATGTTTTTTTTCAGCCTTAACACATGCATGTTGTGTCAGACTTTTAAGCGTGAACAAACCATCATTTTTTGCACTTTTGGGAAACTAAATCTGCCTCCCAGTGAAGCACAAATGCTGTGTTTCCCATTTCTATCACGTTTTGACATGTTGCCATACATTTCAATGGCCCCCACGTTACTGACAATTTGTAACAAACAACTGTTTACACAATGCCACAAAGTCCCTGGCACGGGGGGGGGGACTACTAAGGACAGTGTTTCTGTTTCATCCCCGTCCATCTTCACCTCTGTCGGGAGCGTTTACAGGCCACGTGGTGATGGAAGGCAGCATGTGATCACTGAACAGTTCCACACACCCAGTAACCTTTGTGGGGTTTTAAGCCGTAGGAAGAAAGAAGACAGTTGAAAGCAGGTGGTCTTATTTTCATACAGGACCCTCCAGTTAAGGTGATAAGCATTTTTTGTGCCAGAAAGAACATGCATGAAATCAGAGGAGAATCCATCTCATCCTCTTCCAAAACAACTGTTTGGATTCTTTGATCGACCACCCGATACCTTAACTTATGGAATGGCGAAACGGACCGACATCCACCACGATGACACGCACCGTTGTTTCTTTAAACTGAACCACAACCACATTACCCTGGTGGAACAGGCACTATCTTTCTCTTAGAAAAGCCAGAAAACGAGCTTCGAGATTTCTGAAGGTTGCCCCCAACTGTGACATGACTACAGCAGGAAGACATGACCACGTCCATTTTTCGCGTCACAATATTTACAGTAGACTGGTTTCTTAATCTTCCACCCTTCTGACATGGGTACCATCACGTTTGAAATCCATAAACCAATCTTGTGAAAATGAACAAACAAATCAACT
>JAGGCT020000035.1:6980576-7007189 GCA_017654935.2 Phymorhynchus buccinoides
CCTTTTCTCCTTTTTTGTGTGAGAGAGGAGAGAGAGAGAGAGAGAGAGAGAGAAGATGAAGAGAGAGAGAGAGAGAGAGAGAGGAGAATGACACAAACAACACACAGAAGAATGACAGAGAGAGAGAGAGAAGAAAGGGACAAGATGGTGGAATGTGTGTGTGTGTGAGAGAGGAGAGAGAGGAGAGAGAGAGAGAAGAGAGAGAGAGATAGACGAGAGAGAGCGAGAGAGAGAGAGAATGACAGAGAGAGAGAGAGAGAGAGCAGAGAGAGAGGAGAGAGAGAGAGAGAGAGAGAGAATACAGAGAGAGGAGAGAGAATGGACAGAGAGAGAGAGAGAGAGAGAGAGAGAGAGAGGGAGAAAGAAAGGACTAAGATGGAATGTGTGTGTGAGAGAGGAGAGAGAGAATGACAGAGAGAGAGAGAGAGAGATCGGGAGAGAGAGAGAGAGGATGAGAGAGAGAGAGAGAGAGAGAGAGAGAGAAAGAAAGGACAAGATGGAATGTGTGTGTGAGAGAGAGAGAAGGAATGACAGAGAGAGAGAGATGAGAGAGAAGCGAGAGAGAGAGAGAGAGAGAGAGAGGCGGAGGAGAGAAGAGAAGGAGAGAGAGAATGACAGAGAGAGAGAGAGAGAGGGAGAAGAAAGGGACAAGATGGAATGTGTGTTGTGTGAGAGAGAGATAATGACACAGAGCGAGAGAGATATGACAGAGAGAGGAAGAGAGAAGAGAGAGAGGAGAGATAGATCCTCCAGATTTGAGAGAGAGAGGAGAGAGAAAGAAAGGACAAGAGGAATGTTGTGTGTGTGAGATGAGAGAGAAGACACAGAGAGAGAGAGAGAGAAGAGAGAGAGAGAGAGAGAGAGAGAGAGAGAGATGAGAGAGACGAGAGAGAGAGAGAGGGAGAGAAAGAAAGGACAAGATGGAATGTGTCGTGTGTGAGACGAGAGAGAATGACACAGAGCGAGAGAGAGAGAGAGAGGAGGAGGAGGAGAGAGAGAGAGAGAGGAGAGAAAGAAAGGACAAGATGGAAATGTGTGTGTTGTGAGAGAGAGAGTTGAGACAGAGGGAGTGGAATCTGACACACAGCCAAACAGAATGGCAGAACAAGCCTCAAACAACTGACCTGACCAAATGAGGATGGATGGGCAGACAGGACAAACTACACGACAGACAGACAGACACAAACACACAACACACACACGCACACACACACTCACAGACAGACGACTCACCCTATGTATGGGCACCTTGATGTCTTTTCAAAGTACTCCGAACACACACACATGAGGACACACACACACGACAACACACACACACAGACAAACACACACACGCACACACACACTCACAGACAGACAGACGCACCTATGTAGGCACCTTGATGCATCTTTTCAAAGTACTCCTAAAAACACACACACTTGAAAACACACACACACACTGAAACACACACACACACAGGACACAAATACTCACACACACACAGGGACACACCACACACACACACATTACTGACAGACAGATGCACCCTATGCATGGATCCTCAATGTCTTTTTCAAAGTACTCCAACCACCAAATGCACACGCACACAACACACTAACAGAACAGACAGACGCACCATATGTATGGGCACCTCAATGTCTTTTTCAAAAAGACCACACACACACACACACAACACACACGCACACATAAACCACACTCACAGACAGACACACCCTATGCATGGGCTCCTCAAATCTTTCCAATTACTCCTCCTAACACACACACACCACTGACACACACACACACACATACTGAACACACAACACACATACACAGACAGACAGACGCACCCTATCCATGGGCGCCTCACTGTCTTTTCAAAGTAGCCTCTAACACACAACACACACACAGACACACACACCCACACACAACATACACAGACGACAGCGCAACCCTATGCATGGCTCCTTCAATGTCTTGCCAAAGTACTCCTACTAACACTAAACCACACAAACACACACACTGGACACACACACACATACACAGACAGGACAACGCACCCTATGCAGGGGCTCCTCAATGTCTTCTCAAAGTCCTCATCCTCGTCAAGGTTACGGAGATGGCTCGTCGAATCTCGGGGCCCAAATATGAAACTGCCCTCAACCCGGCCTGCCCATCCAACCGAGCAGTTAGTGTATCCTTGTCAGCATCAGTCATCAATTATTGATGATCATGGTCAATTACGATGATCCATTGTCAGTCATCAGTCATCAATTATTGATGACATTGGTGTCAATTATTATGACATGCCGTTATCCATTTATTGATGATCATAGTGTCAATTATGATGTCATTGTCAGTTATCAGTCATCAATTATTGATGATAGTGGCCGTTATTGTCATCAAGTATGATGATCATTGTAGTCAAGTAGCGATGATCGATTGTCCAGTATCAGTCATCAATTATTGATGATCACTGTGTCAATTATTGATGTCATTGTCAGTTATCATTTATTGATAACCAATCGTGTCAATTATCGATGATCATTGTCAGTGATGAGTCGTAATTCATTGAGTCATTGTCAGTCATCAGTCATCAATTATTGATGATCATTGTCAGTTATCAGTCATCAAGTATTGATGATCACTGTGTCAATTATCGATGTCATTGTCAGTTAACATTTATTGGATGACCATCATGTCAATTATCGATGATTAATTGTCAGTTATGAGTGTCATTCATTGATGATCATTGTCAGTCCTCCAGTCGTCATCATTGATGATCCCATTTGTCAGTTATCAAGTCATCATATAATTGATGATTCTGTCAGTCATTGACAGTCGTCCCAATTATGATGATCATTGTCAGCTATCATCTCGTCATCATTGGATGATCACGTGTCAATTATCGATGATCATTGTCAGTTATGAGCGTCATTCATGATGATCATTGTCAGTCATTTCAGTCGTCATTCCATTGATGATTATTGTCAGTTATCAGTCGTCATTCATTGATGACACTGTTGTCAATTATCGATGATCATTGTCAGCTATGAGGTCGTCATTCATGATAATTCATTGTCAGTCATCAGTCGTCATTCATTGATGATCATTGTCAGTTATCAGCGTCATTTCATTGATGATCATTGTAGTCATCAGTCGTCATTCAATTGATGATCAATTGTCGCATCAGTCGTCATCATTGATGATCTTGTCAGTCCTCAGACGTCATCATTGATGATCAGTGCAGTCATCAGTCGTCATTCATGATGATATTGTCAGTTATCGAGTCGTCATTATTGCATGATCATTGTCAGTTATCGCGCACCATTGATGATAATTGTCAGTCATCAGTTCGTCATTCATTGATGATCATGGTCAGCATCATTCATTGATGATCAGTGTCAGTCATCAGTCGTCATTCATTGATGATCATTGTCAGTCATCATTCATGATGATCATTGTCAGTCATTCAGTCGTCATCATTGATGCTCAATGTCAGTTATCAGTCGTCACTCATTGATGATCATTGTCAGTCATCAGTCGTCATCATTGATGATTCATTGTCAGTTATCAGTCGTAATTCATTGTGATCATTGTCAGTTATCAGTCGTCATCATGATGATCATTAGTCATTATCAGTCGTCATTCATGATGATCATTGTCAGTTATGAGTCGGAATCATTGATGCTCATTGTCAGTATGAGTCGTCTTCATGATGATCATTGTCAGTCATCAGTCGTCATTCATTCGATGACATTGTTCAGTTATCAGTCGTCATTCATGATGATCATTGTCAGTTATCAGTCGCACTCCATTGATGTCATTAGTCCAGTTACCGTCGTCATTCATTGATGATCATTGTCAGTTATCAGTGGTCCTTCATTGCTGATCATTGTCAGTCATCAGTCGTCATTCATTGTGATCATTGTCAGTTATGAGTCGTCATTCATTGATGATCATTGTCAGTATGAGTCGTCATTCATTGATGATCATTGTCAGTCATCAGTCGGCATTCATTGATGATCATTGTCAGTCATCCGTCTCATTCCTTGATGATCATTGCAGTTATCAGTCGTCATTCATTGATGATCATGGTCAGTATCAGTCGTCACTATTGATGATCATGTCAGTTATCAGTCCGTCATCATTGATGATCATTGTAGTTAATCAGTCTCATTCATGATGATCATGTCATCCTCAGTCGTCATTCAGTGATGATCATGTCAGTTTAGCAGTCGTCATTCCATTGATGATCATGTCAGTTTATGAGATCGTCATTCATTGATGATCATTTGTCAGTCTCATCAGTCGTCATTCATGATGATCATTGTCAGTTATCAGTCGTCATTCATTGTGATCATGGCAGTCATTCAGTCGTCATTCATTGATGATCATTGTCAGTTATGAGTCGTTCATTCATGATGAGCATTGTCACGTCATCAGTCGTAATTCATGATGATCATTGTCAGTCATTCAGTCGGTAATATGATGATAAGTGTCATTTATCAGTCGTCATTCATTGATGATCATTGTCAGTAATCAGTCGTCATTCATTGATGATCATTGTCAGTAATCAGTCGTCATTCATTGATGATCATTGTCAGTAATCATTCATCAATTATTGATGATCATTGTCAGTCATCAGTCGTCATTCATTGATGATCATCGTCAGTTATCAGTTATCGATGATCATCGTGTCAGTTATAGGTCGCATATTATTGATGATCATTGTCAGCGTTATCAGCTCGTCATGTTCTAGTGATGATCATTGAGTGCAGTTATCAATCACGCACATCATGATGAGTCATATGGTCCAGCTTTTATCAGTCATCATGTCAGTTATTGATGATCATTGTCAGTTATCAGTCATGTACAGATTGATTATGATCCTCACGCAGACACACCAGTCAGTCATCATTCATTGATGACTCATTGGCAAAGTATTAGTCGTACTCACTCTGATGATCATTGTCGTCTCAGTGTCATTCATTGCATGACCTTGTTATGAGTTAGAGTCAATTATTGATGATCATTGTCAGTTATCAGTCATCAATTATTGATGATCATTGTCAGTTATCAGTCATCAATTATTGATGATCATTGTGTCAATTATTGATGATCATTGTCAATTATTGATGATCATTGTGTCAATTATTGATGATCATTGTCAGTTATCAGTCATCAATTATTGATGATCATTGTCAGTTATCATTCATCAATTATTGATGATCATTGTCAGTTATCAGTCATCAATTATTGATGATCATTGTCAGTTATCAATTATTGATGATCATCGTGTCTCGTTGATAGGATCATTGTCAATCATCAGTACACAAAATATCAGTCGTCAGTTGATGAGACTAACACTAATGTCCAGTCCGTGAGTGACAATTATTTGATGGATCCTTGCTTGTTGAAACAGTTTACTCAATCATTGATTGATAAAATGGTCTCGTAACCTCAGTCAGTCATTCAATTGTTGATCCTTGGTTCTGTTATCCCTCTGTCAATTCTTTGGGCTGGATTCCTCCTGGTCCAGTTATCCTTCCCATGAAGCATAGATGGATGCACGAGGGTCGTCCAAAACAATAAGGATCGTTGGCTTTAAGATGGTTGGAAGACAGTCTCCCTTGCACTAATCGTGACAGCTAGGTCTACATGTCTAACCTGCAGTGCCGCTGGTTGTGAACTCTGTCCCTTCTGTATCTTCTGGGCGGTCTCCTTGCGTTTCCTGATGCGGAGACACTAACCTGTATCTTCTGGGCGGTCTCCTTGCGTTTCTTGATGCGGAGACACTAACCTGTATCTTCTGGGCGGTCTCCTTGCGTTTCTTGACCCTGGAGAAACTAACCTGTATCTTCTGGGCGGTCTCCTTGCGTTTCGTGATGCGGAGACACTAACCTGTATCTTCTAGGGTTGGTGCGCTCCTGTCCCTCTGTATCTTGCGGTCTCCTTGCGTTTCTTGATGCGGAGACACTAACCTGTATCTTCTGGGCGGTCTCCTTGCGTTTCTTGACGCGGAGACACTAACCTGGATCTTACTAGGGCGCGGCTCCTTGTGTTTCCTGTAGCGGAGACACTAACCTGTATCTTCTGGGCGGTCTCCTTGCGTTTCTTTGATGCGGAGACACTAACCATGTAGTCTTCTGGGCGGTCTCCTTGCATTTCTTGATGCGGACGGACACTAACCTGCAGATGCGCTGGCGGTCTCCTTGTGTTTCTTGATGTGGAGACACTAACCTGTATCTTCTGGGCGGTCTCCTTGCGTTTCCTGATGCTGAGACGGTCTCCTTGTGTTTCTTGATGTGGCGACACTAACCTGCAGTGCGCTGGTGTGCTCCTGTCCCTTCTGTATCTTCTGGGCGGTCTCCTTGCGTTTCTTGACGCGGAGACACTAACCTGCAGTGCGCTGGTGTGCTCCTGTCCCTTCTGTATCTTCTGGGCGGTCTCCTTGCGTTTCTTGATGCGGAGACACTAACCTGCAGTGCGCTGGTGTGCTCCTGTCCCTTCTGTATCTTCTGGGCGGTCTCCTTGCGCTTCTTGAAGCGGCGGAAGTAGTCCTGGATGAGGAAGGTGGCGTAGAACTTGCCCACCGTCACGTCGTCGTCCCCTGCAACCACCACCACCCCCACCCCCCAACACCGGAACTTTACAACAGACCTGTTTACCCCCTTAACACAAGTCTCGAGTAGTCTGAATAGCTGAAATGTGTAGTCTTTTATTAATTAAACCATCAAACAATGTTCACTGAAAATGAGAGTAATTAGAGCATTATTTTCAACTTTAATAGATTTTCGCTGCCAGACATTTTTTAGCCAAAATTATCCAATAAACACATTGGGTAAAGAAAGCATTTTGTCTGAAATGATTGGGGGGGTTCCTTTACTGGCATGTGTTTAAAAAAAGGGCCTATCCTTAACTCCCCAAATCAAGAACACGAAAAATCATTGGATAACAGACCCTGAATTCAAGGTTTTTAATGATATGGGTGTGAAAATCATTGGTGGCGCAAAACTGACGACTGTTGGCGCGAAAGGGTTTGAAGAGTATAGTAGAGGTCCAAATTGAGTAGAAAAGAGTAGAGTAAACAGGTCTGTGTACAACCACAGCAGCATGATGGCGACTTACTGACAAAACAGCATTTACGCTCAACATCCAACACTTTGTTTCTGTCAACTCCCCTCCCTGTGGGGATACCCGGGGGTCTTTTGTTAAAATAGTTTTCCCACCTTCTGGAAGTTATGTGCTTTTGTAACTTCCTCTAATCTATCACTCTGTTGACAGACATTTTGTCAGATTCCCGTATGGGGGACTACAAAAATAGTGAAGAAATTTAGTAGGATTTCAATAAGATTCATCCCCCCCCCCCGCCCCCGCCCCCCCCTCGCCCCCCCCCTCCCCCCCCCCCCCCCCCCCCCCCCCCCATCCCCCCCCCTCCCCCCCCATCCCCCGCCCCCCCACCCCCCCCTCCCCCCCCCCCATGGCCCCCCATCCGCCCTGCCCCCCCCCCCCCCCCCCCCCCACCCCCCGCTCCCTCCCCCGCCCCCCCTCCCTCCCCCCCCCCCCCCTCCCCCCCCTCCGCCCCCCCCACCCCCGCCCCCCACCCACCCTCCCCCCGCCCCCCCCCCCCCACCTCCCGACTTCCCCCCCTCCCCCCCCCCCCCCCCGCATCCCCCCCCCCCCCCCCCCTCCCCCCCCCCCCCCCCCCCATGGGTCTTTGAGTGTGCGTTAATAGTTTCTACCGACATTTCTGGAAGTTCTGTGCTAGCAAACTTCATTTAATATGTCACTCTGTTTGACTCTGCCCTTTCCCTTTGCTTAATGTCATCTACTATCTTTCTGCCTTACTAGTCCGTCCATTCTCCTGGCCTTTAGTCGAGGAATTCTTTCAAAAAATTTCTGCCAGCTAAAGACGGACACTCTGGGCCTATTTCTTAGTTAAGGTCGCAAAACGGACTAGTATTGGAACGCAATCTGCGATCATATGAACGGGGAAGCTGTTTTGGCGATTGAGCAAAGAAGAAAGAAGAATGACTCAAAGTGAGAAATTATTCATATCCTGCACTCCTGTGCTGATGATTGTTTACATGCAAGGATAGCTGCGCAATGTACAATGATAAAAAAACATAACAAAACGATGTACCATATTTTTGCGAGACTCCAGTGGTAAACCTCCCTTTAAAGACCTCCCACTATAAGACTCCCTCCCACTTAAAACCTGCTTCTCAAAAACATTGCCCTTCTTTGTAGGTATCAAAATTACCCCCCTGTTAATTAAACCCCTCCCATACAAGACCTCTATTTTTTACTGATTGTTTATCCACCACAGTGGGGATACTGAGTGGATTTTTCGTACAAATAGCTCCCCCACCTTTCTGGAAGTTCTGTGCTTGTAACTCCTTGATATTCTGTCACTCTCTTTGACTCTGCCTTTTCCCCTGTGTCATCTACTGTAATAATACTATCTTTCTGGGACTTACTGGGTTCATTTCTCCTGCCTTTTTTTTCGAGAAACACTTTCAAAAACAAAGATTTTCCTCCAGCCGAAGACGGACATGCTGGGCCTAACTATTTCCTACTTAGGCGCATAACTGCTGCATGACGCAGTATCTGCGTTCATAATTGACATGAAATTGTCTGAGCCATCGAAGAAGAAGAAGCTGGTTTTTGATAGTCTTATAAGTGATGTTTATACGACTGGTATAATAAAGCGCCCACCTGATTATTAAAAGGCGCACTCCCCCCACATCTTAACCCAAATGCTAATTTTATTCTTCTATTTGTTCATCGTTATTAGTCATGTTATAAGAACCAGGGGGTGTCGCGTCTGAGAAAGAACAAACTATTTGCCACTTGAGAAAAGACAGCATTTCATATTAACGCCTCTCACACCGCCAAATCGTCGCATGAATATTAGCGAGACAAGTGATTATAACACCTGCGTCACTAAAAGGAATCAAATTCGGGGTCTATTATCCAAAGACCCTAATATTGTCTTAGTTTTGGGAAGTAAGGTTAGACCTTATTGTATATATGTCACAGAAGAATATAACCAGAATATACCGCAGATAGTATTTTGTTCTCTACCCAGGTAAATTACTGGACATTTTGTCAGAAAGTATGGCTGGCGGTGAAAGGGTTTTTAACTAGTTTAAAAAATATTTTTGTGTCACGAATGTCACAAAGCAAATGTTTTAATCCTTCAGATTAGGGGTATGGAGCTCAGCTAATCACTGAGATTTTTCATAACTATTTTAAAATTATAATCAAACAAGCGCAAAATCGCATTAGTTTGTGGCACGCGGTCTATTTTTTTTTACCACTGCAATCATGAGTTACCTCCCCTGGCTTTTTCAATAATTTTAATCTGTAAACCAGATTGTTATCTCTGCAGCATTTCGTAACTTTTTATTTCTTTTGGAAACATTTAAAACTATTTATCCTGCTTATACTAATCGAAAGAAGCACCGCATACTCGTCGTGTCTGTCGTAGTGTCTGTATTACGTATGTTTATATGATTTTGTACGCTGTGTTTAAAATACATCATTTTAAAGAGCGGCCAGAAGTGTAGGCTCGATTTGAAGTGCGACAATTTTGTCAATTTTGTTAATATGTGCGACAATTTTTGACCGACAGACCGACCGACCAAGTGAATTATAGGCTTGTGGCTTGAGCCACAAACACTAATATGAAAACCGAATGGTACGTTGCATTCTTAACCAGTGAATACAGTAAGTTCAGACATCATTGTTCCTCAATGGTTAACATCATGCGACATGAAAACGACACTTACAACAAGTTGCAGTACATTATCAAACTTGGCTTTCAAGCAAAGGTATTTCTCAGCTGGAGAAAGGCATAAGAGGTCAATCGGCAGAGGAAAGACAATAAAATCTAAGCATATTCACCTAGTAAATACATTTTTGTGTTTTTTATAGAGCACATGCGGATCTATTACAAATCAACAGTACCTCGGTTATCCCCCTACACAAATCCTGAGTAGTCTGGATATTCTGGGATGAAAAGCTTAGGTTGGGCAAAAATTGTGTAGCTTTTATGCATTAAACAATCAAACAATGTTGCACTGAAACATGTAGTATCTTATCAAGAGGTTTGAAAAAGCATTATTGTCAGTTTGTGAAGTAGTGAGGTTCGGAGTCCAAATTGAGTAGACTACTACTCGAAAAAGAGTTAGAGTTAAACAGGTTTCGAATTATCAACGGACTCTAAGGCAGTGCAAGTTTAGCAAAAACCGGAGTGTAAAATAGCGTAAGAAAACAAATAACAACACAGAGAACTTACTACTTGGACGTGCGTCCTCTAAATACGTAGACCACCAGATGTTATAAGTGATTGAGAAAAATGACAACACTACAAAGAATTAAGCACAAATAAAACCGAATAAGGGGATCGTAGTTGCTGGGTGTGTGTGTGTGTGTGTGTGGAGGTGTGTGTGTGTGTGATGTTCGGTGTGGGTGTGTGAAAAAAACAAAACAAATAAACACAGGGGACATACAAGACATGGCCTAAATCGGCACAGGACCTCCCTTCCCCCGTCCCCTCCCTATCCCCAGGGCTCCCAATCGTCCTGCTCAACAAGGGTCCAGGACTTACTCTTACTTATAGAAGGAATGAGGGGTGTGCACTAGAGGTTGGAATAGATAGTGGGGGGGTTTTGTTTATTCCGATTGGTTTAGTGGGCATAGAGAATGCGTCAAAAAGATTAATGTTCTTAGTGAAGTCCCTGGGATCCCCCTGCCCAATGTACTTTTTAAGAGGGATCCTTTGTAGGTAATTTTAGAACGTAATAGTGACACGCCCCAGAATGCTATGGGGGGTCGTGGGAGTCCCCTGTTTTTGTCCCAGATGCCCCCTCCCCCATACACCCATTTGTACTGTGATGTGTGCGCACCAGCAAAGATGAGTGCAGATGGCAAGCAAGTTGGTGCTGGAAGAGAAATGTCCAAAGCGAAAAGTGCTGGGGATGTGAGATGAGAAAGAGGACAGGTGGAGCAGTAGATCGTTGAGATGGAAATGTGTGCGAGGAGGGAGTGCAGAGAATGATGTGGTGAGGAGAATGAGAGAGATGAGTGAATGTATGGACAGAGAGATGGAAGAAGGAATGAGAGGGAGAGAGGACACAACACAACAGAGGCAGAGAGAGAGGCCAGGTTTGCGGCTTGAGATAGTATTTTGGAGACATAACCTACAACAGAAAAGTGCTGGGGAGGAGACAGAGAGGAATGAGAGAGGGATGGACATGGCGTGAATGATGGATTTGAGAGGGATGCATTGAGAGATGAGGAGTAGGACAGAGACAGCAGGGCACTTTTTTAGGGACACAAATAACTTGGTTGTGCCTGCCCAACTGCCCTGAGAGGGAAGTAACCATAAGTGTCGGCAATGGTGGCAAGCTACGACGGACCTTGGCACTTTTTTCCACAAGGATTGCACTAGTTTAAAAAATAATATGCTACCTGAAAGTTTTTTGATTGGCATAATGAGGAGAGAAGAATGAAAAAAGAAAAGAACGGGGTTTTAAAAATGAAAGAGGCAAGTGGTGGGGGGTTGCATGATGAGTCAGCAAGATAGCGGATGAATGATTTGGTTGTGGGTCGTGAGTGTTACATATTTGTTTTAATGGCAGGTTGCAAAGAAAAAGTTTACTGTCCTACCCTGGACAGTGGAAAGAGAGAGCGATAGAGACGAGAGATGAGAGAGAGACAGAGTGAGACAGAGAGAGAGACGGGGATGAGAGGTAGAGAGAGATGATGTGACGGAAGAGATGAGAGGACATCAGAGAGAGAGAGAGATGAGAGAGGAGATGAGAGAGAGAGAGGGAGAAGAGAGAGGATAGAGATTCGTATGGAGAAGAGTGAGGATTAGATGAGATGCCCATGGTTTGGTTTGGCAGAAGTCAGCTCTACTGCGGTCTTCCTGTGAATAACGGAGAGATGGTACGTACACGTTGGACTGCAAATAAAAATTTTGTGGACTTGAGGATGGTGAACTGAGACCAATCGAGTATGATACGGTGGAGAGGAGAGATCAGGAGGACTTCTAGACGCTGAAGGGATGAGATGGGAGATGAATGATGAAGTTGCGTACGATGGATGAGAGAGGAGATGATTGATGATGATGGGTGAGAGATGGATTGCAGATTAGAGGTGAGATGAGGATCTGAAGATGTTTAAGAGAGTTTTCAATTGAATAAATCGGGAGCAATTGCCCATGATGAGATGCAGAGCATTTCGAGGAGAGGAATTAGATGCCGAATGTAGACGATTGAGCATTTAGATGGAGTGGGAAGAGAGACAGAGGGCAGCGAGAGATGCCCATGTTGTTGTGGCAGTCGCTCTACTTGCTTTGATGCCTCCCGTTCTCGGCGCCGACACGCACGGGCAAAATTAGAAAACACGTAGTACTTGAGCTGGAACTTCGTGACCAAAACCTAAAGCCTCAGGAGGACCTTCTGAGGGCCCTATCTAGCTGGGAGATCTTTCTACCTCTGTTTCAAATAGCTCCGGAAGAAAGTTTTCAAATAAAAGGTAGCTATGTCCAAGGGAGGAGCATTGCCCAAGGGAATTATGCGCTCATAATTGGACAGGGAAACTTGTGTGATGCGATGGTGAAGGAAGAAAGAAGAAGAAGAAGAAAGTATGTATCCCCTGCTTCGTTCGCTGCTGCCACGGTATTTATTCATTAAGACAACTTTTATAGCGCCTAATCTTTAAGCTTTAAGCGCTTTACAGAAATCACTAAAATATGTAAATAGTATAACACAATGAATCAAAAAGTATACATTTAAACATTGACCAACCCCCGTCCCGTTATCCTGATCCTCAGACGTGTATGTCTCAATCACGCCCACCCAAATAATGAAACGTAGCAATAAATCTACAGTACACTTTATGAAACCACAACTTGAAAAACATCATATACTGGTGGGACACTTATAGACGCCCAGGACGCACTATAAACAAATCAACATACACACTAGTAAATGGTTAGGAGAGGAAAGAGACCGAATGAAGAAAGTCGAAGGGAGAAAGAGAATAGGAGGCAGAACATTAACAGGTACAGACAGGTCTGTTCCATATTCCTGAGTAACAATCATGGATAGAAACATCGCCCATGTGTGGAAAGGACGTAACTTGAAAGACCAAAAATAGCCTCTGGGTTAAAAATTAAAAGCAGTGCAGGATGTAGGGAAATTGGTTGTAAGAGATGACTGATGTGGCTGACATGATAATCGTGAAGTGTATATAAACTATAAAAAGTGTGCGTTCCCAGATTCCATCTTCATTGAACGTACTACTTCTACTTTCAGCCGGAGTAAAAATCTGGTGCTGGGGAAAGGAAAGAATAAGGGTCGAGACAGACCAAATATCAATAACAAAAAAGTGCTTGGAGCCCTAATAGGGCTGGGAGATGACTTATATCTAAGTGTCGGATATAAAAACAGAAGATCTGTGTACAAAAACCCCTCCAATTTAACCCATTTGGACTGCCTACCAATAGCTCTATGAGCAACTGACCATGATGACAGTCACTGATAGAGGGTCATAGGATGAAGAGGAATAACCACGATTCTTGCTGGCGTGGCATGTCTTGCACAGTCAGAGAGAGGTCCATATCCCCAAGACCATTTTTCATAGATGTCGGCTTATTTGTGGTGTTCTTGGTTTTCATGGCATGGTTTTTGCCCAATGATATTTTCTTTGATTTTCTTTTGGTCTCAAGTCAAGGGGTTTTTAAGATTTTTTTTTGTTTTGGTATTGTTTGTTATAGAAGTTCAGAACTCAAGACTGTGCTGGGATCCTAAAGGGCAAAGACCAAACAATTTTTGGATAGTGATAAAGGCGTCTTAATGATGTCCTTCAGTAATTGAGGTTTTCAACTATGTATAGAAGTAGTGGACTTGGTTGTGGGAACACGCAAAATAAAAAAAAAAAATAAAGAAAAAAAAAAAAACAAAAATAGATAAAAAACAAAAAAACACGGTTTACAATACTACAATATTTATTTGTTCAGGAATTGATCATATGAAGAGGAATTTTCACTGATGTGACTGGCGTTGACTGCTTACCTCAGTCACGGACATCCGTGTCCCTAGACGCCCACTCATAATCGCGATTGCTGATGATCAGGATGTCTCTTGTAATATAATACGGATATGTGATGTGATTTTGTCTTTACTCTTCTCGTGTACGAGTCAAGGGGGGCACAGGGGCAAAACCAGCCTGACGTTTTTGGTGCCGTCCTTCAAATTGAGGTTCAACCGTAGAGCTAAACAATTACCATTACTATCACAGACTACAATTATTCTTACCTCTGAAGGATTTCACGTGATCTCGTTCTTCGTAGGAGATCGTCACAATCTACCCTCTATCGTATGCAGTGTGTCTACTAGTTTTCCGAGTCAGGGGACAACCCCTGTTTCAACAATACTTTACTAACCAGAGTCAGGGCATGCCTCCCTCTGGTGATGACCGATTCTAGGGACAAAACTTTGCGACAGCAATGCGATAGATATCTTATTTCCATGTTCAAACTGATTACAATGCAGGGATCACAAAATGGCGAACAAACTCGAGGGACCGGGAGGGGATGGGACCATCCGATGTGATCTGACTTATTTCCAGGGAAAAAACAGCCTTAAAAACCGGGGACAGCGACGGATCGGGAGGGACTAGGACCGCTTAGAAACCAGGGATAGGGAACAAATGTGCAAAGACTTACAGCTTATGTATACAGGGACAGAACCGGTGGTGCATGGGGGACAAACTGCTGGACAGGTGGTGGGGGGGTGGGAGTCATTGCCCGGGACAAGCGGACCAGCGACCGGATCTTATCGACTTAATTTCCTATGGACAAAACTGCATATCCAACTTGAAAAATACTGCGGCCGGGGAGACAGCAGACAGCGAGCCTTATTTCCATATGATAGGGACCAACTGCTTAAATTTCCTTAGGGCATAGTGGACACAAATCGAGTGGACAAACTGCTTTAATTGTAAAAACGAGGACAACATGCGACTTATTTCCCTGAGCCCCCAGGGACAAGATCTGGCTTAAAAAAAAAAACCGCATAGTGGGACCACATGAGAGTATTATGTCCGAGGGACAAACTGCTTAAAAACCAGGGATCAGCGACCTTATTTCAAGGGACAACCTGCAGCTTAAAAAAAACCCAGGGGATCTTGCAGCGACTTATTTCCGTGGAAGGTGGACAAAACCTTGTCTTCTAGAAAAACCCGGGGGGCGACCGAGGGGGGGTGGGACAGCGACGGGACAAACCAGGGACCAAATGCTTAAATTAAAAACATGGGGACAGGACCTTATTTCCAGGGGGTGACAACTGCTTAAAAACCGCGGGGGACAAGCGTACCCTTATTTCCAGGACAAACTGCTTAACCACAAAACCGGGGGACCAGCCGAGCGGGGGACCACGATAGACCTTCTACACTTCCCTCTCCTTATTTCCAGGAGGGACACCACTGTTAAAATGCGCGGGGGACGGACCAGCGGAATCTCTTATGACAGCGATTATTTCCAGGGACCACCAAAGGGGACAGCGGACTCTTATATTTCCAGGGACAATACAGCCTTAACTTAAAAAAACCGGGAGACGATGAGGGGAAGTGCGGGGCTCCCCGCGGCGAGGGGAGGGAGTGATCAGCCCGGGGGGTATGAGGGGTGTAAGGAGTGAACCCGCGAGATGGTGACCCGGGGGAGGGGGTGGACGGGGGACGGGGGACAGCCAGCGGGGAAAGGCGGTGCGGGAAGGGGGGGCGGGAGTTCAGACAGCCAGGGTGGCCGGGAGGTGGGGCCCAGCGACCCCCTGCTAAAAGCAGGAGACCCAAACTGGTGGGACAGCGACCCCAACCCCCCAATGGCGGCAGGGGCGGACGTTGACCAGCCAGCACCACCAGCCCACCACCCATGCTTTAAGCACTGGGGGGGGGCAGCGGCGACCCTTAGCAGACGGACCAGACTCAAAGCGCTTTAATTTAATAAGCGCAGCGGGGGGCGGACCGGGGGTTCTGACCTCACGGCCATGAACCAAAGCTGCTTCCCCAGCTCCCAGACACACGTCCCCGACTTAGTTGTGTTCAGGCGCTCCAATGGGCGTGATCTGACCACCATCACCCACCGGCTGGGGGGGACAGGGGAGACACAGCCGCAGCGATATGGGGTGAGGGCGGGGAGAGGTCTCGGACAGCGGACCACGGGACTTTGGGACGATTAATTTAGGGGGACGGATGCGGGGTGACAGCAGCCCAGGACCTATTACCTTTCCTAGAGGGACCCAAACCTGCTTTTAAATTTTAACTCTTTTCTTATAAATGATGAACACCAGGGAGGGGACAGTTCGACCTTCCTCTCTTACTTCCCCCTTATGTTCCTAGGGACAAACACCGCAACATCAATGCATCATTAAATATATTTTGTGATCTAGCAACAGTTCTGAGAGGTGGCTTGGTCTGCTGGAATATATGTCTGGGGTAGTTGTTTTTGTGTGATGTTGGCTGCCCAAAGCATGATTCTACATTCAAGATCTATGTTGGCATGGATACAGTCTTGGTCCAGTAGACCACAAATGAGTAAGACATTTTCAACATTGCCTGGTGTGTTTTGGGTGTCCCTATGTGTTCAATAGTAGTGAGTGGTCAGCCAACAAAGACAAGTTCGCGACCCCGTCTGACAACCATTTTGATTCTACTCAGTTTCCAGGGACGGCGACACCAGAAAAGTGGGATTCTCAAGGGACCGGAGTGCCGCATTTTCAACTTACGTTTCCAGGGACAAATAACCCCGTAGGAGGGAGGGACGGTAGGCAGCACTCTGCCTACTTCTCACAAAAAGATTGTGCTGGAGAGTGAAAGGGAGAGTATTTGGTATGGAAGTGTTGTCCCCCAGCAAAACAAAATCAAAAAGTGCTGAGAGCGCTCGAGACCTTTAGGGCATCTCTTGGGGAGGGCCGTTTTTTCGCTATGCATACTTTACTACCTGCATGACATGGGGGGGGACTACTTTGTCGAGGGCAGTTTGGGGGAGGTGCGCTTCCAGATTCTTCTTGTATGGTACGGCGCGCGAGCTCTCTCGTTGCACGTCGTCGAGGTGTGGCCCTCCACCTTGATCTTGAGTGAGGTGCGCACCATGGCGGAGAAGAGTGTCGCGTTGAACATGACATAGGTCACGTTCGGCTGATTGTGACGAGCGGCATGTTTGGTTATGGACACCAGGGCGCTGAAACGGAACAGAATTGTACGAGGTCAGTTGTCCGCGGGTAATTTGTGAACATGACAGTTTGGCCGGATCGCCTGTGTCAGCGGCATTGTTGATAATGTGCGGCATGATCATCGACACCAGGGCCGCTGAATGTGAAAACGTAACAGAACCGTCACCGACGTCAGTTGTCACGATTTTGAACATGGACAGTGCCGTCGCTGTTCAGTGATTGACTAGAGTTCTTTGTTGTAGCAAATGGTCAATATGGTCACCCCTTATTTTGCTACCAAAATCGTTTGCAAGATCGCTGACTCGACGATCCAGCGGTTTCGATAGATAGCCATCGCAGCCATGTGTTGCATTGTTGCTATTGGTTGATGTTGATCCGTAGTAATGGAGGTAGAAACAATCTCTAATTTGTCCAGAAAAGTGCTCCTCCCTAGTCTTTTGTGACTTCCGAAAGAATCATACTAATTTGTCACGACGTCAGTGAGGTGGTTGCAATGTGAACATGACAGTGCCGTCGGCTGTTCAGCGGCATGTACACTGATTCGAGTTGCTGGAATGGAATGGAATGGAACAGAATGGAAAGTAACAGGTTCAGGATGGAGTAGAACGGAGTAGATTAGAATGGAACGGAGTTTCATGAAATGTGGTGCGATACAGTGTCGTTGAACAGGACTCTGTGTATGTGTGTCGCATTGAACATGACAGTGCCGTCGGCTGGTGCGTGTGAGCGGCATGTTCACTGTTTGTGACGTTGCTGGACTGGACCGTAATGGAACAGAATGGAAAGTAACAGGTTCAGGATGGTAGTAGAACGGAGTAGATTAGTATGTGAACGTGTGATCATGAAATGTGGTTTGCGATGTTGTGGTTGTTGAACATGAGCGCGGTGGGTGTTTGTGTGAGTGAGTGTTGTGTATGCGGATTGTGTGTGTGTGTGCAAGTGTACGTATGTGTTGTATTGGTGTGTGTGTGATGTGTGTGGTGTTGTGAGTGGGGCGGATGGGAAGTGAGTGTCGTGTGTGGTGCGAGTGTGGGCTTGTGTGGGTGTGTGTGTATGCGTGCGAGAGAGCTTTTGTGTGTGTGTGCGTGGTTTGTGTGTGTGTGTATGTGTTTTGTAGTATGTGGGTTGTGGGTGGGTGCAAGTGTGTATGTGCGTTGCGTAGTGCTGGAGGAGGGTGCGACGTGGGTTTCATGCGTGAGTGTCTGTGTGTGTGTGTGTGTATGTGTGTGACGTGAGTGTGTGTTGTGTGAGTGTTGTTTTATGTAAGTGGTGTGTTGTTTGATGTGTGATGCCATGTATGATGGTGTGTATTATGGAAGTCATGGGACTGTGTGTGGGGAGGTGTATGTTGTGCGAGGCACGCATGAAGCACGATAAAATGGTGAGTGTGTGCGTCGTGCTGTATGCGTGTAGTGCATGTTGCGTGCCTTGGCATGCGTGTTTGCCTAGGTGCATGGCGTGGTGTGTGCACATCCTTAGTAACACCTTGCAGGACACCTCATGGGCGACATAGCTCCAAAGCCCAGCGGCGGTCAGGGGGAGATTTCTTCATGTGTATGCTTCACCCGATCATCCAGATGCTTGGATTGCGCATCTGTTGAATGATTGATTGTTGATGAATGATTTGATCGATGACCTGATGACGATTTGATTGGTTTGTCGCGCCCCCTACACACACACACACCAACAAACCGCCGCTAGATTGGCAGCAAAACTGCGTTAATTTACTTACGCTACTTTACTTCAGACTACAGAGTGTTGTATTACTCCCAAAGCTACAAGGGACCCCCCATTTGGGGGTGTCTTCTGAGACAGACCTGTTTTACTCTACTCTTTTCCGAGTAGTATTCTTCCCAATTTGGACATCTACTACTCTTCAAAACATGAAAAAATTGCTCTTTAATTCGATGATTACTATTCATTTTCATGTGAACTTTAATTTTGATGGTCTTTAATGAATAATAAAAACTACACATTTTGCCACCAAAAAAATTGTATAATTTCTTTAGCCAGACGTCAAGAATCGTGTAGGGGGCGTCGGTGTTGGGTGGGGTAAACAGGTCTGGGTGCTATGAAGCACTAAAATACAGGAGACTCACTCTAAAAGAATGTGCAGGGGGTTTTTTTTAGGGTGTGTCCCAGGGAGTCAGCTATAAAAAAATCCTTTTCAGCATTTTCGCCAATGCCACTGGGAACCTCATATATCCCTGCCTCTGGGGACCCTCTATGCTGTAAGTGAAGGGGAGTCCCTGGGACCCCTGGTTTTGCAAGGCGATTGGGAGCCCTGATATTGTCAAGGCCATCTTGTTTTGTTTCAACTTAGACTCGCCTGGAGGCCTATAATTCATTTCGCATCGCAATGATTTTGAATTATTTTTTAAAAAAACTCTCAAATCACTCCAGCCATACGCACAAACAAACAACAACATAAAAAAACAAAAGGAGGATAACTGTGAATGAAAGAATGATAACAGGGTATTTTTACTTCAGGTTTATCTGAAATAGGGGAAAGTTGGTTTAGATCAGACTTTGTTTTGTTGGGTATAGACTTTTTATTAGAAAAAATCAGCCAAGTACAGCAATTATTTTCCCAACTTCAAACCACGCATAGTTAAGAGGCAAATAATTGTGTGTCTAAGTGAGGAAAGGGGAAGAAAAAAGTGAGTGTGTTAGAAGTTCGACCGAAAGTGTGGTATGTGTGCACACAGTTTTAATACCCCTTGAAACAAATTTCATCAGATTGACCAGCCTTGTGATTAATTACACGGTGATTATATGGGTTGGAACGACTTGAATGTCGATGCTAAAATGCGCTGCGCCTTAGTGTATGATCAAAATCTGATCAAACAAAAGTTGTGAATCCATTCATATCGTACCTACTGAGATCGATTATCAGGCCGAAATCGTGAATGAAGCCACTGAAGCAGACGACACAGTCACAGTAAAAGGGGGGGGGGTTGAAGCAGAATATGATGTCACAGCCTCGGTTCTGACAGCAAAATCCCTAACAATCGTGACAGACAAGAATACTGATGATGATACTCAAGCAAAACTCGTCCATGTGGTGAGGTCCAAGAATGGACCAGTCCATAATATTACAACATTATTACCATAATAACACCAACATTCCACCACTCACTTTGCCTCAGGGTCGTACTCTGACCACAGTCTCACAAACTCGTCCAGATGGTGAGGTCCTAGGATGGACCAGTCCCGGGTCAGGTAGTCAAAGTTGTCCATGATGACCGCCACAAACAGGTTGATGATCTAATAGCAAACAGCAACAATAATAACTATTATAATACGCAGACGAACATCTGACACATCAAATAATTCTTCTTCTTCCTTCTCGATCGCTCCGAACAGTTTTTTCTGTGTCATTATGAGCGCGATGCGTCTTACTGGCCGTTCATGCGCCTAAAAAATATTAGCCCGCAAGTCCGACTTTGGGCTGGAGGAAACTTTTTAAAGTGTGATTCTTGAAAAAATGCAGGGAAATGGACCGGTAGATGCAAGAAAGATAGTGATACGAGCTAAGCAAGGGAAAAAGGCAGAGTCAAAGAGAGTGAAAGATTAAGGAAGTTTACAAGACAAAATTCCAGAATGTGGGGGAAACGATTTAATACACACAAAGACCCCCATGGCCATACCCCCAGGGGGACAACAATCAACTAAACTAGCTGGTCTCATCATATGGTGCTTGGGTCGGTTCTTTTTTTGCATTGATGATGATGATTGACGACAAAAGACGATGATGATGATGATGATGATGATGAGACAACCATGGATGAGACTACAACAATGATGATTATGACGACAACAAGATGATGATGCTACAACAATGATCGAACCATCTGTGGACACAATGATTTGATCGACAATGATGAGATGACAACAATGATGATGATGACAACTATGATGATGACTGATGAGGATGATGAAATGAGACAACAATGATGATGATTGACGATGATGATGATTCAGGGCTCCCAGGGACCCCCATGTAGTTGGGGGTCTATGAAGCACTAAAAATTCTACAGGACCCTCTAAAAAAAAGAATTTGCAGGGGGTCCAGGGAGCATAGAAAAATTCTTTTTAGAATTCGCTATTTGGCCACTGGACCCTCTAATATCCCCAATCCCGCCTCTAGGACCCTCTATTATTTCCTCCGTAAGTGAAGGAGATCCTGGACGCCCTTGTTTTGTGGGACATATGGGAGCCCTGATGATTATGATTATGATTATGAAGGATGAAGATGATGAATGATGATGATGACAACAATGATGATGACGGCTCACTATTACGAAAGGACAGTAGCATGTAGAAGCAAACGAAAGCGATTAAGGCGAATCATGTGCCACGGTTGTTTCTGTTGAGCATTTGATGGGTGATGACAATGACAATGATGAATGATTATTACGACGATGATGATAATGAGATGATGATGCTGATGACGACAACATGGTTGATGAAGATGATGATGATCGAAGACAATGATGATGACAATTATTATGTGATGATGAGACATGATGATAATGAAGACAATGACAAATGATGATGATAATGATGATGCAATTGATGAAGACACATGAGGATGGACAATGATGATGATGAAACAATGATGATGCTGATGAAGACAATGATGATGATATAATGATGATAAGACAATTATTATGATATAATGATGAGGATGAAGACAATGATTTTGAGGATTATGATGAAGACAACCAACCAGAGATGAGCAGAGGATGTATAGGAGATGAAGTAGATGAAGGTGAATTCGCGTGCCCAGTTGTTTCCTGTCGGGGTCCTGTGGCGTTGTAGCTGTCAGAGAGTTTGTCGCACTTGGCCTCACCTTGTCGGCGTCGCGCCACTACAGCATGATCTCCTGCCCACGACTACTCCCCTGTTCGCGGACCTGACCAACATCAACAAAACATACGTTTACACACATGTCCTGCCTGCTAGCACACCACACCACACAAACACTTCATATGTTGAACCGCGTCACAGACATGACAGCATGATCGCCTGCCACGACTACCCTTGGTCGCGGTTGTACACTGAACACACAAACAACATACGCTTACACATATGGCATGCTAGCACACACAAAACACTTCAATATGGTTGTGCGTCATCGACATGACCTGCAAACATCTCCTGCCACGACGCCCTTGAGTCCGCGGACCCTTAGCACACACCAAACAATGCAACCGGTAGCATTTACCACACACTGCATGCTAAGAGCTGTACTGATATATTCGAGTCACGTAAGCGTTCTCAGGAAGAGACCCATGCGATTCCTGCGACCACGTGATCGCATCGCATCGTACAGTCGTGCGATTTCAGTGTACGTGTGGTCGCGGCCTCTTATCATGGTGGTGGTTCCTAGCGACGGTCCAACACTGAAGAATGATAATGGATATTTTTGTTGGCGCTCTTTTCCTCGCAAAGAGCTCAGAGCGCTTACAAGTTAACTTTAGAAACAACAACAATACCTAGTCATAAACAACAAAAAATCAGAAATATAGGTATTGAATCAAATCCGATACTTCACAACGCGTGCGCATGCGCACGGGATGCACAAACACGAGACGCACAGGCAACCAGCCCGGCGGCAGCCACACCACAACGCACTCAAGACACACACAAACACACCACAACGCACAGCACACTACACAAACATCACAAAAAAGACAATTCTTACCCAAAGGCTACTTTACTGCAAGCGCTGTACGAAATCATTAGTGGCGACCCAGTCAGCCAACACGGGTGCAAAAATGCAACCAGACCAAACTGCCAGTTTACTGAATGCATCAATAAGACTGCTGGTGTCAAATGCGTATCTGGGAAAGCCTGGTATATGCAAGAGGTTTTGTGTTGTTATTTTTATAATTATTCGAATATTCCTAGCCACTAGGAGACTTATCTCGTGAAATTCGAGTGCAGACGTGTCGCTGCCAAGTGCATGGAAACAACCATTTTTGTTTTTATGGGGAAGGGGCGAGGAGGAAGGGTTTGAGTTGGAACTTGGGAAACCTAAGCTTCAGTTTGGTCCCATACCGGCAGCAGGATTCTCCCTGCTCTTACGGACTTTTAAAACAAGTAATTTCCATGGTGTGTGGGAGTGATCTACCTAATTCATCGTCAAAACAAGGAAATGACTCTATCCTTTCAGGTAGATCCCAGGCCCTAAGCTTCGTTGTTTGAGGAGACACAGCATGAAGAATGCGTGCGCATTCTAAATTTGAATTGATGTCAGTTATTTTTAACTCCACAGTTTGCAAGTTCTATCCTTTGTAGCAACTGCCCCACCCACCCCTTCTTTTGTCTAAAAATGTTACAAGTCGTCTGCCTAGCTTGGCATCCCTGCGTTTACAAGCTTCAATGCCATGGTTGCGTGGTTTTGACAGAGTAATATTATTATAAGTCGAGGTAAATCAACTCTATTTCACGGAGTGCCTTCCCCTATTGCCATGGGATTTTTAATTGTGCACTAGCTTTAGAGGTCCCCAATCCGAAGGACCTGGACGTTCGAGTTCAATTTTCGCCCCGTCAAACTAGAAAGAAAGGCGCAGCCTGGAACGCTAAATGAGAAAGTGAGAGCGCTGGCCCTGAAATGGACCCACCCCAAAAAAGGTAAAGGTGGTAAAAGGTGTTCCCCGTAGCCTATGGGCCGTGAACAGTTAGAGGTTCACCCGTGCTCGGTCAAGGCCTCATGGAAGGAAAGGGCGAGCCCCCCTCTCCTTCCGCCCCCTTTAACTTTTTTTTTTTTTTTCCCCCAAAAACTTTCGCCTGAAACGAATCATCATAATTAATAATAATCATTGGGAACCCCGTCCCTTTAAGACTTTCCCTTAATAAGAAGACTCGACTCCCGTTAAAGACTTTTCTTCCCTCCCACACCTAAGAGAAGACATTCTCTGAGACATTGCCCTTCATTATAAGCATTAAACTACCTCCCTTATAAGACCCCTTCCTTAGAAAGACCCCTCATTTTGGATGATTTTTGAAGGTCTATAAGGGAGGATCCACCTGGTAATGAGGAAAATGTAATATAGCGCCCATTACCATACTATGCAGGCTACAGGCCGATTTTACCACAGAACTGCAATTGGACTAAAAAACATGATCAATTAACCCATTCGCTGCTGTGTGTCCAGACAGAGGTTTTTCCAAGCCAAAAAAATCTGACTCCAAGCTGGAACCTCGAACCCGCGACTTTCCGCACGCAAGTCAAGTCTTCTAACCAACTTGACCACTAGCCCGCTCTCGAAAAAAAAAAAAAAGGGATCGAATAAACTTTGGGGGAACAGTTTTTTTTGTTTTTTTTCAAAAAAACACAATAATGACCAATATGGGCATGAAAGGTCATGAGCAATATACAAACAATTACAGGAAATATAACTACAATGTTTTTGGGGAAATTTTTACCTGAATACAACCAGCACAGCATGGGGGAAAGGTCTGGAAGTAGTTGCTAGGCGGTGTATCTCCGTGAGTCGTCCAGCGACGGATCTTTTCCAAAACACACTGGGGAACACACAAACACAACAGTAAAAACCGTAACAGCATGGGGTGCTCATAGGGAAATGTCCACAAATTCTGCTGAATTTCACCGAAGTGCATCAGCAGCAGTGCAGTGTCTCCTCGGTTGGTTTTGCCTGCCTTCTTGATGGCCTAAAGAATTCGTTCCCCTTGGACTGCCGCTGATCTCGGACCCCGGATTCTGTCTTGGCGACCTGAACAAGCTGGGTGTGGCATGCGAATTGGGATTCGAATGAAGTCGTCGTGGGAGCAACGCACTGTCGACCCAGAAGATGGGACAGAGCACAACACAAATCCTGCAAGGGCAGGGGGCCAGGGTGCCGCCCAGTTAACAACTTGCCTTAAACAATCCTAAAAATAGAAAGTTCCTGTAAAGCATGGTAAATATTTATCTGTATTCATTTCTTTTATATCTACCCATTCGATGAAACCGATAAAACATATTCATAAATAGGAAATAACGTGCTTCTCAATTCTCTGTAATCCCCGGCGACGCTGTTTGGCTCCCAGAAATAGATAATGCCCGACATTTCTGTCTTCGGCTGAAGAAAATGGTTGGTAAGAGTTTTTCCTAAACAATAGTGCAGAAATGGACAGTAAGGCCAGAAAGATAGCAGACGCCAGTAGAAAAGTGGAAAAGACAAGAGTCAAAGAGCGTGGACAACAGATTTGGAAGAAGTTACAAGCCAGAACTCTCCAGAAGGTGGGGTGAACTATTAATCGATGCTTGGAGTCCAAACGGGCTATCGTTAGGTAGTCCATTGACTTATTATTGAAATTAAAATTATTTAAAGAAGACGAAACTAATACTTGTACCGAAAAAAAGACTGCTGAATATAAACGGCAAACCCCCGAGCCTTTTTTTATGATTCTGATTCTGCAGTCATTGTTTGATACAAGTTATTTAATTTTTTGTAATAAATCCAATAATATGCCATGGACTAATCTAAAGATAGTCCGTTTTGTTTGGACTCCAAGCCAATCACATTTTTTCATGAGTACAACAACGACCATTCACCAACCCGATCACCTCACACCCCCTGTCATCACATCAACCATCACCTACACACCCACTCCCTCCCCCTACTGCAGTGTTCCTTTCCCAACGGAGGTAAACGGCGTGCACCCACGGCATGCGAGACAGCGTAGATGAAGAACAGCATGACTATCAGGCAGAAAAGACCCGGTAGGGCAGGCTGAAAACACACACACTGGCAATGGCATGTACCTCACACTGACACACCACAACACTGCCTTCCAAGTTCTCTTTGCTCTTTGGGCTTGGGCTGGCCCCTCAAATAATTAAAATCAACAAATTCAAATTCAACAACCTAGTTTAATTGGGAAATGCATATCACCTATACCACTTTCATACCATAGAACAAAACAAAACCAACACACACAAAGAATTCAAGACAAGCGAGAGACACAGAAACAACAGACAAGACACAAACACTACACAACACCTGGAAGTGTACTTATAAAGGTCCATAGCAATGTTTGGATTGCCATCGTCACCCTCCGCTACACACAGACACACACGACTACAACACACACACTGGATCATGACTTGAAGAAGTCCATAGCAATGTTTGGATGCCATCCCCTCCCCGACACACACACCACCAACCACACACACACACACAAAAGCACACACTTTTTTTAATTTTTTTTTATTTCTTTCTTTCTCTCACATCGCTGGCCATCATTTTGAAAACGATATTGATGCTGTGGTACTTTAGGGGGGGTTGGTGGGGGGGGGGGGGGGGTGGGGTGGTGGGGGGGGTTCGGGCTTTTGGTGCGCTTGGCCTATGTCTATTATACACGCTCGAG
>JAGGCT020000035.1:7007689-7023717 GCA_017654935.2 Phymorhynchus buccinoides
AGATAAATACATAATGTCACGGTAAGAAATCGGAATCCTGTACGATTCGAAATCCGACTAGTACAAATCGATTTTGAATTTCTACTACAGGTATTACAATCGAATGTCTAATTTCACTGGCCTTTTTTCTGTAGAAATTATCGGAATTCCGTGTTTAGTAACTGACAGCCGATAGAAATCGGGGAATCCAGTAAGAATGGTCATCCACTTCTGCAAAAATTGTAAGGACGAAAAACAAAAAGAGGAGCATAATTTTGATCTTTGAGAGCAGTGATCAACACAAACACGCATCGCAATTGGACGTTAGCTGAAACCGAAAAACACTCAAAACATAAACAAATGCCTTTGGCTACAAAACACCAAACCGAGCTGAGTGTCAAAAGACATTGACCTCGGGCCAGAGACGACGCTTGTTCGATCACTCGCACGAGCTGAGTGTCAAAGATTTGACTCGGGCAAGAACGACTCTAGTTGAAGTGTCGAATCACTCGCACGGCCACGTGTTCGGCCAGCCAACACAGCGGAGACATTGCGAAGTAAAGTAGGCCTGATGTTTTCCCTCCCCCCCCCCTCCCTCTCTCTCACTCTCTCTAAGCGGCACGCCAAATTTTAAGCTCCTCTCTCTATCTGATTTACTTGTAGGTATTTTTCTTTTGTTTGTTGCGGTTTGTATTTATCTTAATATTCAATAATGAATATGAACACTAACGTTTAGATAAATGACTAACTATGACCTACATTTTATATGAAAAAGAGGGCAGGAAATAGAGAAGAGGGGAGTGAAATCATGTTTGTACAATTGGATTGTTTGTTGTCGAGTTTATCTTTCTCTTATGTAGTTTTGTATAGTTACTGTACCATATCCGACCGTGTGTGTGTGTGTGTGTGTGTGTGTGACCGTTGTGTGTGTGTGTTGCGTGTGTGTCGATGTGCGTGCGTCGTGCGTGCGGTGAAAATTTTAGGTGAAAATTACCGTGTGGTCTCACGTTACAAAGCACAACACCAATCAAAGACACACATTTGCATGCTAGCTTGGAAGAAAAGGAAACAACTAAGGGAAAAATGAAATGACGAATCATGCTTCACAAAACATTGGAACACAGTTCGGTCGATACAAGTCGACTATCAAAACATTAAGACTGCCCCTCCTTTCCCACCATTTCTATTCTCGCATTCATTTGTTCCCCCTAACCACCTACCCCAAACCCCACCCTCTCCAAGTCACCCCAAGCTTTACACATTTTGGTCCCTTCGTTCCCCACATTCTCGTGCGCTCCTCGCATCCCTTCATTCTTTTGTGTGTGTTTGTGGGTGTGTGTGTGTGTGGTGTTACTCAATTTAACGTCCTTCCACTAAAGTGTTTCGATACCAAATTATATTGTGGTTGTGATGTTGGTGTGGTGAGTGTCTGTTTCAATGTGCCTGTGATTGTGTTGTATGCAATAAAGTAATTAAAAAAAATATTTATTCAGGCTTAATCATAACTCTCTCCACCCCCGCCCATCATTAAAATGTTCAAGCGTACACTTAAAAGAAGATAACCGAACAATGAAAAACAATGTTAAGATCGTACTAAGTGAACGACTTAATA
The DNA here is from genome assembly GCA_017654935.2 of Phymorhynchus buccinoides. Taxonomy (NCBI): domain Eukaryota; kingdom Metazoa; phylum Mollusca; class Gastropoda; order Neogastropoda; family Raphitomidae; genus Phymorhynchus; species Phymorhynchus buccinoides. The sequence continues at coordinate 7,009,281 of JAGGCT020000035.1, forward strand.
AACATTTTACCAACATAATCAAGAATAGAATAATTGTTTAGAATACTTGGGTAGAGACAATGGTGTCGATTCCTCAGTAAACCGTCATAAACCCGAATTCTGAAAAGTTCTCTTGCTTTATGACAATGAATCAGCAAATGACTGACCCGCCAGGATTCACCACACATACATTTAACATTATTGCAATATTTGTGTTTGAAATGAATTCAACGAAGTGTTGGACGGAAAGTAACGCCATATTTGTAATTTTTTTCCCGTTTGCATCTATCATTTACATTAATAACAGTTATTATAATATTGACCGTCTGAGTTCATCAATAAAGTTTTGACATTTTCTTGAGATGTTTATTTGTTTATAATTGTTTGATAATCGGTGTGTGTGTGTTGTGTGTATTGTGTGTGGGTGTGCGTGCGTGTGCGTGTTGCGTGCGTGTGCGTGTGTGCGTGTGTGCGTGTGCGGCGTGTTGTATTGGACGGTTGTGTTATAAAAGGAGAAGTGTTCATCGACTTAGGACAAGTGACGGATGAGAGTATGATTTCTACTTTTTCGTACTTTTCACGTGGTGTTATTTCTTTCGTTTTGTTGTATGATGATTACCAGTCGCGAAGCGAGACGGGCATTGTTTTCACTTTGTCCGTCCGTCCGTCCGTCCGTCCATCCGTCCGTCGTGTTCAAATTTGCTCAAAATGTATATTTCGGTGTAAAATGGCCGCACATATTGTTATCACAGTGGGTTGTTTCAACAACAAAAACAAAGGTTTGTCTGTTTGTTTGTCTGTCTGTCTGTTTTGGCTGGGACAGCGATAACTCGCGGAACGCCTTGGATATATTAAACATCGACACTTTAAAGGGGGAGAATAGGGGTCAAAAGCTTGGACACGTTCGAATTTTCTAGCCAAATCAGGTTAGCAGGTTCAAGGTTTAGTAAGATTACTCACCTTTGTGGTAGGGTTAGGGGTGCAAGCGTGTGTCAGTTTACGCAAGTACTCTAGTTTTATTTTTGCTTTCTATTTGTTATTTGTTATGAAGTTGATTTGGAGACCTTGTTTGGTAATGACAATACAAAATGTCGAATTGTCTAAAGCCTCTCTTATTATTACGGTTTTCTTGTGTTTGTTGCTGTTGTATTTTTATTTTTACATTCACGACTGTCTCTCCTATAGATCAAATAACATTTCTTGACTTTACCCCTTTTCAACAGCCAAAGTCACATTTTAGCACACGGTGATTTAACACTTATGTCACTAAAGGGCATCAAATTGGGTCTATTATCCAAAGACCCTATTGTCTTAGTTTTGGGCAGCAAGGATAGACCTTATTTTATATCCGTCACAGAAGAATCCCCAATACTGAAGATGGTTTTTGTTCTCTACCCAGGTAAAGTTGATGGAAATATTTGGCTGAACTTATGGCTGGCGTTGAAAGGTTTAACGTGGACGTGACTGAACAGACAGACACACATACTAGACACGGTCCTTCTTTGGGCTCACTGTGCTATGGGATACCAAGTCGCTTCGTGTTCCAGATAAATATAGTATTCCACTTACAATTGCAAATAAACACAGGAAGATACCACACACTCCACGCACACACGCATGCGTAAGCAAGCAGGGCACGCACGCTCGCACCGCACGCACGCACCACGCACACACACACACACACACGCACATAACACACATCTAAAAGTAAAACAAACGTTTGTAATATGATATGACAATATGCATAAAACAAATAAAATTAATAATATGAATATATCCCAAGCCATGTATAATAGATGTACATAAAAACAGGTTTAGTTTAATATAAAACAAAATAGTGCTAGAAACAATATAAATTAATGGTATACTAAAATCAGCACGCATTCACCCAGCTCTCTCTCTCTCTCTCACTCTCCCTCATCCCTCGCCCACCCCCATCTCTCTCTCTCACCTCTCCCCTCTCGCTCTGTCCTCTCTCTCTCTCTCTCTCTCTCTCTCTCCCTCTCTCTCTCTCCCGCCTCTCCCTCGCCCCCCCTCTCTCTCTTCTTCTCTCCTCTCTCATCTCTCTCTCCTCTCCTCTCTCCTCTCTCTCTGACTCTCTCTCTCTCTCTCAGCTTGCCAATGCTCTCCTCTTGTGTACGGAGATCCCAGACAGCACAAGCATATTCCAGCAAGGGACGTAAGAAAGGCCTTTGTAAGCCCTGTTCCTTGATACTGCTGAGCGCTGATCTTCAGATTGCGTCTTAGGAATCCTAGGGTCCCCTTGGTTTGGCCTTGGCAACGACATTTTTGTTGACGTGTGAAGTCCCTGGTAATCTCGCTGTTGATACTGACTCCGAGATACTTGACCTCCCTACCTCCCCAAGGGTATTCCATGGCAGAACGTATGGAAGTGAAGGTGGGCTCCTAGCTCCTGTGAACTTGATGGCCTGGCACTTTGCGGATGAAACTCCATGCTCTAGCTCTTCTCCCAAACCGCAAGGCAGTGGAGGTCTTCTTGTAGCGGTCCTGGTCTTGGATGTGAAGAGATCATCCTGTAGGCTGCGTGTCGTCAGCAAAACAGCCTAGCAGTTGATTTCAGTCGGTCTGGCAGTCATTAATGTAGGCCAGGAACAAACAATGGTCTTACACTGACCCCTGGGAACTCCCTGAATGTGACATCAACCAAGGCATATCTTGAGCCTTTACTATCAGGACTGCTTGGCAGCGATCCCGAGAAGCTGGAAGATCTTTGCGTGGATGGAGCCACCTGACACCGGTAGCGTTGGAGTTTGTGTAAGCACAAGCTGTGGTTTCACTTTGTCGAACGCTTTTCCAAAAGTCCATAATGGGACATCCGTCTGCTTGCTGCTCTTCCAAGTGGCTGTCAGTCTTCTGTGAACTCAAGAAGTTGGGTTTCACAGGATCTCCCCTTTCCTGAATCCATGTTGATTCTCGTTCAGGATGTGGTGCTTCTTTAATGTGTCCCATCACTGCTCCGTGGACGATGATGCGTTCGAGCAGTTTACACACGACGCAGGAAGGGAGTTGGCCGATATTTGGCTGGTTTTTGAAGATATGTGTTATGTATGCCGATCTCCAGTCAGCTGGTACAGAGCCCGTAGCAAGTGACGACCGGAAGATTGCAGTGAGTGCAGGTGCCAATTCCTACGGACAGTTCTTTAAGGACTCGTGGTGTTTATGCCAATCAGGACCTGCATCTATTGTGGGGGTTTGAGATTTTTGGAGAAGTGCGATCACCCAGTTTTTCTGTTATACTTATGTCGTCCATTGCTGGGAGGTTCAGGTCTGGCATACCTGTTTTTTTCTTCATAAATTCGTCATCTCAGAAGTTTCTCCCTTGCCGAAAGACAGACTTGAACTGCTGCTTTATACTTCTTCTTGTTCCCTTCGGCCTTTGATGTTAATCGGCCGTCCCTTTCCTGAGGGGTATCCACACCGACGCTTGACGCCTTTCTCGTTTTGATGTAAAGGCCCATAGTCTCTTGTCTTTACAGCCGGCTTGGGGTCCAAGTCAGAGAAGACGTTGTTCAAACAGTTTCCAGTATGAACGGCCTGCAAGGCGTCTTTTGTAGCGTCAACGTCGAAGAGACGTTAAGCTCGGCCTGTCAACTCCTCAGAACCTGTTTGTTCTCATGTTCTTGTACACCCTATCCCGCCTTTATTTCATCCGTCCCCCACGGTAGACTTGATTTGACGCATGATAGTCCTGTGGCGGGATGTGTGAAAAGATAGCCTCATTGTAGAAGTGGACTTGAACTTGGACCACAGCTGTGTCTTTTGAAGAAGGCGTCTTGGGCCTGTTTTGTAGATTGTGTTAAGCGCAGAATCGATTTCTTTCAGGCTGATCCCCAGTCTGCTTTGGCATATATGGGGACGAGTCGATGCTTCCATCTTCTTTTTCAACTGGCGCTGATATTTCCCTCACATTACGGGATACTGTGGTCAGAGAGGTCCTGGCAGCCGACCTCCACTCTGGGAAACAGCTGAGGTGAGTTATGTTGGGGGAGCACAAGTCCCAGTGTTATCCAACCGCGTTGGCTCCTTGACGAAGCTGTTCCAGGCCATTATCGTTCAGGATGTGTGTCATGTTGAGTCATATGTTTCTTTTTGAAAAGTAAAAAGAAAAGGCTGAAATAAAGAGAAAATAAAAGATTGAGAGAAAAAGCAATGGTCTGATTACAGTTGACATACATGTTTTGATTTCGTGGCAAGACATAGCACGTGCAAAGCGCCGTGTGTTTTGTAATATAATACTAATATTGTGAATGGGAATCAGGCTGTTGCCAGTAGTTTAACTTTGTAGAATTCATTCTCTGTCGGAAGCCGTATGGACTCGGTCCTGCATTAGCTTAGGCTAATAGGTTAATGTTAACCTTGGGGGTTATTTTGGAAAACAAGTATGATTGTCTAACAGACAAAAGTCTGATATTACTCAGGCTTGTATTGTTCTCTTAGAGGTAAGTGGAGTTGTTTACGATTCGACATTGATTTTATTGTAAATTTTCAGTGCAAAGAAATATGGGATTGTGATATTATTTGTTGAAAGGCTTACTATTCTTTTCTTTTTTTTCTTTTTTTTTTGGCTGTCGATCCCATCTTCTGTAGCGTACAGTGGCGTTGCTCCCTACGCCTCTCGTTCTCCGATCCCAATTCGCAGGCTACACCCCGGTTTTGTTCACGTCGCAGAATCCGAGACAGGCGGTCAAGGGGACGAATCTATGTCAGGTCAGGCCGTCGGAGGCCAACCAACCGAGGAGACACTGCCTTCTGCTGAGTCACTTCGGTGGGAGTTCAGTGAGCCTGTTCAGGACCAACCTACTAAGCCCCTACTGACGACACTAATCTCTTAGTTGCGGAGACCAGCGTGAGTGGGTCCTCCTCCGATGGCGCCACCACGACCGTCCCAACCGACAGCTCCACCGAACACACTGATCCCCATGAGTTCTTTGACCCGACGCGGAAAAAGACTAGAACTGGATGGAAACCGAAACTGAGATCACCAGAGAGCGGGCATGCAAAGCCACATATTTGAGACATTTTTTAATTTTATGGATTGATGGAAGAATGAGGCCGATGATAACGATTGATGATGAATGCTATGGAGTTCCATATCGTCTGAGACTGCTGGCGGGCTGTATTCTAACTCTTCTTTTCATAATGATTCCCGGCGTTAACCAGGCCCGAGTAACTACAGACACCTCAGTGTTGATCTTGCAATTAGAGCAACACTCTTCAGATCACATCCGTTAAGCGAATAAAACTCGACTGTGTGTTTCAGTCTTCCATTGAGCCCATAGCCACTCACTCTGGGTAGTAGTCGGTCCAGGACCGAACAAAAAAAACTACGCCTCTGATGGACTCGAACCCAGACCTCCCAGCCATTATGGCCGCGCGCTACCACTACATTTGGCTGGTAAGGCTTACTAATTTCTTGTCAAGATGGAATTTGGTGATTCATAACTAAATAGTTAAAGGTAAAAGGCGAAGCTTCGTATGGGGATTGTCATACAATTAATACTATATTGTATGAAGTTCTTTAATAAAGCTCGTGCTTAAGCATGCTTTGCATGGATATAATTTGAATTCACGAAGCTAATGGAAAATTATGTTTCCGATTTAAAGTAAATACCGTTTTTTTTCTGCAGAGGAGAACACACGGCGCTTTTCTCGTGGCCAAGGGCTTGCGGGTTTGTTGAAACTCAGAGAAGGAGAAGAAAGCTGCAAAGATATGACAAGAAGAGTGATAGTGAGACAAGAAGAAAGCTGAAAAGGAGCCTGAAAGACGAAAGAAGAAATATCGGAAACAATGAAGGAAACCAGAAGCAACTGGGGAACCGAAAGAACTGTGACTACCTGGACCCGAAGTTTTTAGTTGAACTGGAAACGATAAAAGGGATGTCTCATCGACAAGTGTGATTAGAGAGTATGTATAACATGTTTTGATGGTATAGTGGCATTGATTAATATGTCTAATAACTTATGTTATTTTTCAAATATTTATTATAATAAAAGAGCGTGGGGTACGACACGTAATCTTGACTGAATTGAATGAGTGCTAGAGTCAGTATGTAATGGGCGTTGTGTGCGAAGTCTGCAGGTTCTGTTTGTGTATGTGTGCGTAAAAGACCCTGTGACAATGTGCAAATAAATAGCGGTGAAGGGCAGAATAAGGGCACTTTTGGCTCAGGGACATGGTGTTCCAGTCAAACCTGGGAAAGTGAATCGCCCTCCAAAAAGGTGTGCACTTCTAAGACTGCGACGCCCTTGCGATGATAGCTCAACTTTTCAAGGCGGCCTCGTCAGACTTTTGTCCGGCCTGTAACGCACACAGGTAAGTGTACACGATCTTCAGTTTAAACCTTGACCCAGAGTGTCCCTCACCGTCTCGACCCCACTCACTGGCCGGATACTATCCAGGCTACTGTGTCACTGCACGAGAACAACCACCGCCTATTTGGACTTGCCTGTCTCTCCTGTAACTTTGTATTTTGGTTGGGCAGGATTATCAGCTGAGGCGATGTGGGTTTCACAGCCATGTCTCGTTCCAAGGATGATGTCAGGTTTCAGACTGTCAGTTAGGTTTAGAAATTTGGGCCCTTTTTCCTGTGGACTAGTTGGAAGTTGTTCACGGCTCCAGAGGCCTTTCTTCCATTTGTTTTGCTGGCTGGGCCGTGATGGGGTGGATGAATGTATGGATGAAGTCTCTGCTCTGTGGAGTTTTGACAGAGGGACTAAGAATGGTCATGGCGGGTATAAAATCAGACCGATCCAGACCGTGGCAAATCAAATATGTAACGGCTGTTCGGACTCCCGCACGATGGCGACGTACCATGGTGGCCGTCAATTCCTCACACAGTTCTTGCACTCCACGGGTGTCGATGCTCTGACATCTCCCGTGGAACACTGGCCTGCACTGTTCCACCAGCCACCCCCCTGTCCTCTTCACTGCACTGGATTTTCCACAGTCCGCACGTCCTGAACTGGGAGTGGGGGATGAGGATGTTAGATTTGATTAGCGAGGTCATTGGGGCCAGTTTGGGCTCTGGCGCGTAGAGTTGCTATAGCATGCTACATAGGTACAAAAGCACTAGCCTCTACGAAATCGTTACTATGTCTTGTCCTAACCGTCTCAAGCGTGTCACCGTAAAGAACATATTTTACATTATGAAGGTTGCAACACGCTCTCCTATATGACACCGTTAACAGTGTCATCCCATCATCACTCTCGTTTACGAATGGCTAGTGCAGATAGTATCATACGCACAAGAGAGGGGGATGTGGGAGAGGGTGAAGGGGGAGAGGGGAGAGGGGGAGAGGAGGAGGGAGAGGAGAGGGAGAGGAGAGGGATCAGGGAGCGGAGAGGGAGAGGGAGAGGGAGGAGAGAATACAATACGAATACGAATGTTTTATTGAGGGTAACAGATAAGTCTGGACTTTTTTACACTATTGCCTTAAGCAATAAACAACAATTAATGAAAAAATTGATAACAGAAACGTAAAACCAACAACACAACCGGCAAATAGTGACAAAACCATACAAAGTAATATCATACAACAAGGCAAAACAGGGCCACACAGCAGCAATTCAAGGTTCAGGAAAAAAACCCAGAACAACCCTCCGTCTCTACCCCCGCACTCCCACCCACAAGCACCTCCGCCCATACCCACCTCCACAAACCTATACACTACCATACATACTGCTTCAATTCTTATATTATGTACATGTCACAGTTCACATAAATATTAAATGTCCTCTACACCATGTAATTCATTGTGAATGTATATACATGTATAAACACATTAAGGTGTATTATGAAATATATATTGTAATAAAGTAAAATACGACAAAACTAATTTATAAATTGATCCATCAAGTATTTATTTATGATGCCTTGCTGAAAATGACAGCTTGGTTTTTGTTTTATGTGTTTAGGCATATCGTTCCACAATTTTGCTCCAGAGTGGACTAATAAGGAAATGAATAGATTTGTTCTAGGTCTAGGGGTACAAATAATCGACTTCCCACGAATGTTATTTACTGGGAACATTTTTTTGCAGATAATATGGTGTTAATTTATTCATATTTTTAAACATAAACACAGCTTTGTTATTCTTACATTTGATATTAAAGTGCAGAGTATCTAATTTTCTTATAGTCACATGGGAAAAGAAAAAGAAAAAGAAAACAGGGAGGAGGATTTTAATAGAATAATTTTAAGGGAACGTCTATAAATACTGTGAAGTGGTTTTAAACAATTTTCACTTGATAAGTCCCAACATGTTGACACATAGTCAATTTCTGATTGAATATATGCATGAAAAAAGAGTCCGGGAATGTTGGTCTAGAAAGTGCTTAATTCGATTCAATTGAAACGTTTTTTTGTGATAGTTTCTTGGACAGAAGCGAAGCGCCAGTGAAACATGATGAAACATGCTTTGACCACGAGGACCACGATATATTATCATCAATAGTAAGACCCAACAGTTAAATAGAAATGTACACTCTTCCAATTCCTTAGTTAATATACTATAACTTACATAAATTAGTCTTTATTATGTTGGCGTTTTTGCCTAGGGTTGTTATTGCCAACATAAATTTGGATTTCAGCGGTATATAATGAATAGACATTATATGATTCAACTCCGTCCAAGAAACCAAATTATCAATATCTTGTAAGGAAGCACATAAAACGTCATTATTTTTCACCATTATTTTTTATTGTTGTTGTGGTATATACTTGTTGTCGGTCCTGCGAAAAGTTCGCAGAGAGACTTAAACATGACAGCGGTTAGGTAGGTACCTTAAATATATATTGGAAAACATAATACAATATTTGGGCCTAATTAAAACAGGCCTCGGGGAAAAGGAGGAAAGAGAGAGAGAGAGATGTGTGAGAGAGAGAGGAGGAGAGAGAGAGACCGAGAGAGATGAGAGAGAGAGAGAGTGAGAGAGGAGTGAGAGGGCCGGAGATGAAGGGAAAGGGGAGAGATGGAGGGCGACTGATGTTTGAGGGGGAAGGTGGAGAGAGGTGATGGAGGAGAGAAGAGAGTCTGGGTCCGAGAGCAGACAGGGAAGCGAGTGAGACAGAGAGAGAAGACGGATGTGAGAGAGGAGAAGATTTGAGGGAGGAGGTGGATCGATTGCGTGAGATGAGCACGAGGAGGGGGGGTGGACGTCGAGCGAGGGTCGCAGAGGTGAGAGCGAGAAGCGATGATGCTGGGAGACAGATTGAGGTGGATGAGTACAGAGAGCGAGAGAGAAGAGAGAGACGGACGGAATATAGGACAAACAATCCGCGCGGGCGCGAGTTGGGCACAAACACAGACAAACGTACCACAACACACACACACAAACACACACACAACCACACACACACACAACACACAAACACACACACACACCACACACACACACCACACACCACACCACACACACACACTCACACACAAATACAACAACAACAACAACTAACAACAACAACATTCAAAAAAATCACACTGAACGACTCTAGAGCACATTAATTTACTTCTTAACTCTCAAAGGAAGTACAGAATGCTTACCATGATGGTGCTATGGTTGTAGAGTGGCACAGAGGGTAACGCGTTCGCCTTGTGTCAAGTAAACACGACCGAGTCGAACCTGGGTACATGGGATTTTTTCCTCTCACTTTGCACTAGGCTTTATGGTCTGAACGTGGAGTCTTTCAGACGAGACGAAAAAACGATTAGGTCCCGAGTCGTCAATTTGTGCCCATGCACTTAGCACACGTTACAGCCAGTAGTGGCAACGAAAACAGTTGTCATTTGGGTCAAAATTTACCCCAAAAATCCCCCTTTCCTAACACATACAGTCACACAAAAATCGCATTGCAAAAAAAAAAAATTGCGGTGAAAAAGGGGGGTGGCGTGCCTCTGGCTGTGACGCGCTCTCTCAGGTGGGAGCAACACGAATTTCACAGAGAAGCGCCCTCAGTGACCATAAAGTACCTAATAAAGTATCAAATAATACATAAAACACCAGGTGTGTAAACGCTATTTAGCGCACAGTAAAAAAAAAAAAACAAATCTTGACTCTGAAAGGGAGGTAGGTAGAAGTAGTAGAGAATACTTACCATGATGGTGCTTATAACAAGCAAGCAACAAAGCGAAGATCCACACACCCATGTACAGTGACACTAGCTCCACTTGAAGCTGACTACAACGTTCCTTTTAGTCCGTCTTGCGGCTTGCTTTGACACACACATTACACACACACACATGCATTCATGGTGTAATAAGCATTACCACCCCAACCAGGGGCGGGGGCGCGTTTCACACAAGGTGCTTAGCGATTACGTTAGACGTGAGCGCCAAATCGACACAAAAACCGCCTCTACTAAGGAAACACCTCATTTAGCGCCGACGCGTGTTACAGAAAACGTTTTGTGGCTACTCCCAAAGTATCTCATGGCGAAACTATCACGTGTACTAGCATGGCGGGTACCGTGAATGCATTTATACTAAAAGTCTCCTGTTTTTTTTGAGGTCTAACCGAAGGCCGTTGGCACCGCTTCAGCTATCTGGTATTAATTTTTTTTCACATCAAGCACCTTTACTGGTTTCGTTACTGCCTCCGTGGCATTGCCTTCCAGTAATTGTTCACACCATCTTTGTATTTACATAAATGTCCCATACGTGTTCTGATTCAGACCCAAGAGGACGTTTTAAATAAAAAACTCCAATTTCGCCTCGCGTAAATGCATTTTTTTTTGTTGATTGGTCCATTAAAAGTTTGGTGTTAAAATCATACTTTTTGTTTTGGACCAATCACACACGAGCTTGTAATATTTTTTCCGCAAACGTTTTCTAAAGGTTTCTTAGGCCCCGTTTGGCGCGCGCAACCATCGTCTAGACAAACTCAACCCAGGGACAGTTTGTACTAGAGGTCGCTCGCCGCGCGAATTACGTTTGCGCAGAACAGAGGTCTAGAAACATCTGTATCGTTAAAATTCGGAACTTTCCTGGAGTTGCAATGCCTCCGGCATTGCCCCTTCCAGGATCAGTTCCATCATCTTTTAATCTACATATGTACGTATGCTCTGTTTCAGCCGGAGGACGTTTAAACGATTTTCACGCTCATTCACCAACACGTTGGCTCCTCCAGAACTATCAAGGGCCAGCCACTAACGTCCACTTAAAATCGTACGACTGTAGATACATTCGGACACATGGTTCCCCAAGAATAAGCAAATGTTGCTTCGCGCTTCGAGATCACGTGATCGAATCGTATCGTACATTCGTACGATTTAGCTACTAGTGGCTGGCCCTTAAAGATATGAACACAGAGTTGCGAACATCTCTGCAAACAGCTCAATACACTGGACTTTGATTGCGTTGTATTGATGAACACGAAAAATTGCTATAAATTAAGTAAAAATGAAAGTTGTCTAGAATTGCATTTAAATTTTAATAAAGTCAATGTAGCAAAACTTAAACTTTCGATTAGCTGACACTAGGGCTCTCAAACGAAGGCTCCAATGTAACAATAGATCTAATCTTCCTTGCGTTTGAACAGGAAATGTACAGTGTTTATTGAAGGCAGCTTCTCTGACTTGTATGTCATATTAATAATTTGACGAATTTTCTTCAAAGATTAAACAGTGGCATCAGTTGTGTTTACTTTGGTGTTCTGAATCATGTTAGAAACAAAACTGATAACCCAGTAAGCCTAAGATCTGTAATAACTACGTATCCATGAATGCTGCATTGTTTTTACTTTTACTTTCGGTGCCCAAGTCTGTAATGACTTCCATTTTTGTCTCGGTTTTTTCACGCTTTTCATCCTCGGATAACGAGGCCACTGCCTCATAACCTCCCGATTGAAAGTAAAACATCAATTCGTTTGAGGGAGAAGGGACTTGGAGATCAAATAAAAGAAAACTAGCCAAGCGTTCGCGAAGGCGATTTTCTTTCAAAAAATACTTAATATAACGCTGTTTAATACAGATACGCGATTAAAACGATTTTTTCGAGCCAAACTGAGTTTATTTGTCCTTTAACTTTTCAAAACTGGCGTCATTACGCTGTCCACTTAGTAAAACTAGATCTAATTTTACCGATTTGTAACTGATGATATATCGGTGCATATTACACTGGTGTAAATAAAAACTTAACAGAAGAAACATTTTATCCTTTGTCTCTTTTCCTGTTTTGTTATTTTGTACCAGTACTAATAAGAAATGCTGAAAACGAACTGTTGAATTAACATACCCACTGACATGATCCTGAAGTTCTTTAGACAACACTTACAACAGTGTGTGCAGGAAAACTAAACTCTAAATAGGTCGGAATTTGGGGCGTTAAAAATTGCGTTGTGCATCGGGAGGCGTATCATCATCTGTGTTGATGCTGATAAGATCTAGTGGTTTGCGGGCTAAAACTCTGATATCGCTAAATTCCAAGAGAAAGCTCTTAAGTAAAGTCTTTTGAATGGACCCTTTTTGTCCCAGGTATTCTCACCACAACACTTGTGCATTCCATATTCATGTCGAAAGATCAATAATATCTTTGTATGTTTCTTTTCTGAGCAAAGGTTCAGTTTAAAATAAATGCCCGTACAGGGATGACGCATTCAATAGTGGACCCAATTTAGAGTTTCTGTCAAAGAGACCAAGCATGTAGCGCCGTTTTTCGACGTTCTAGCAGAATGACGCAGCACGACGTTATGGCGAGTTGAGTCAAGTAAACAAAGGCAGTCGTTTATTACAAAACGAACTGGATTAAATTGCCCTTTTAACTGCCCTTAGGGGGGCATTCGACAAGTCATATTTAAAACAGCTCTGCTGGATATAAAGATGGTGCTCAAAGAAAATCGTTAGCATTAAATCACAATATTTATTTGCATGAGAAGTAAATGGAGATTGAAAATAGAAGAAAAAAAAACTCACTTTTCATTATAGCTCAGTCTGGGGGGGGGCCCAGCTAGGGCTAAAACCCGTTGGTGACGATGTCTGTGGGGGGGGGTATGTTGCATCAATAATAGCTACTGTGGAGTAAATGTAATGTCGCTACTTGTGTACAGTGCACTGTAGTTTCGTGACCAGTGTTTCACTTCGTTGTACTAGCCAGAAAATAACCCTTACCATGCCTAACGCGAACTGCTAAATATGAATTAATTGACTATTTGTAGGTTCATGCGTCGCTGTCCGCAAAGATGACACAGTCGTAGCTGAAGCGAGCGTTGTGTGGTATGATGTCGTGATGGGTACACTTTCTCATGGGGTAAGGGTTGTGCTGCGTAAATCTAACTTTAAAAAATATTAGTTTAATGTTGAGGCCGCTGGGAGCACAGTCCTTCTTAAGTATTATTTGAATGGAAGGGAAAGGCTTAAGAGCCGGGATCTATATTATCTCATATATGATAATGATGAAAATTTCATGATTCTGAGCCCAGATTTTTCTTCTTCTGCAATGGGCATTATCATCTGAAAAGGCTTATCAACGCACAACTCCCACATCCGCCTTACTTAGCGCGCCGTCTGTTCCGAGCTACGGAGAGTGTGTCGTCGATCCCACGTGATCGACCACGCTCTGTGCATAAGTGCACGGTAATAATGAATATCGTGTACAAGCTAGTAGAATACTGTCTTTTTGCATAACATTCGCCGAAGTGGCAGTGACAAACTTCGCATGCGTGTGCAGCTATTGATAGGAAATTTGCGAGCGGGCCAGACAGACCGATAGTGACAGAGTATGTGTAGGCCTGTGTGTGCATGGGACCCATGTACACACAGGCCTACACATACTCTGTCTCATGATGGGTGGTGCCGGTGATAATGAGAGTGCTGTGCGCGAGCTTGTTAAAGATACCCGTAGACAGACTCTCTCTCTCTCTCTCTCTCATCTCCTCTCTCTCTCTCTCGTTCTTCTCTCTCTCTCTCTCTCTCAAAAACTCTCTCTCTCTCTCTCTCTGTATGTGTGTGTGGGAGAGGGAGAGAGAGTGCGTGCGTGCGCGCGCGCGCGTATTGTGTGCAGTGCGTGCTGACTGTCGTGTGTTTGCATTGGCGGGTTGTTCCTTGTTCTTCAGTTAACGTCCTTCCACTAAAGTGATTCAGACGTATTATAATTAATGTTGGGTATGTGTACCGGTATTATACCAGTATTTTTTTCGACGTACCGATATTTTGTACCGGCTGGGTTTTGGAGATCCATTTAGGGCCTACAGTTTTTTTAAACACAAGGAAGAGCTCTCCCAGAAAGTCATGGGTACGTGGTGGCTAAGAAATCCCCCTAATGCCTGACCGCCCCCTTCAGCTCTCTCTATATATTATCCCTTACCCTCCACCCCCTCTTTCTTCTCTATCAATATATGCAAGTATCGCACAAACGCCGACACACACAACACACACCGCGCGCACAACCCTTACACACCCACACAACACGACAACACATACGGTTTTATACGGCGCTGAATCTA
>JAGGCT020000035.1:7024217-7031717 GCA_017654935.2 Phymorhynchus buccinoides
AATCACAGTCTAAAGTTTTAGCCTAGCTGAAAACAAAATGCATCAACCTACTCATTTTAAATAAAACTCACTTTTTTTGGAATATTTAGAGACTATATTAAAGATTGTCCTTTTATAAATATGAAAGATCGGTGCTAAAAAGAAAACAATTTTTTTTTTTTTTAGACTTGAAAAGAACGAAGAAACAAGGTTTTCGTCCTTAACTAGATCTGAATTTTGGACTTACACAAGTTTTTTGTCTATTGTCCCCACGAGCCCTCCTACAATTTAACCCTCCCAGATAGAAAGTCGTTTGAGATATGAGCTTTTGGTGGAAGGTGACAGGAAACATGTAGAGAGTCCGGAAAACTATGGGTTAAATTGAACTAAAAAGAAACCAAAACTCGAGAATGCCGAACAAGGTTTTTTTGTTGAAATTTGCACAGACCCCACAACCGACGGGTAATCCCCCATAAATTTTTATCAATAGACCACAAACAACCCAATCGTCCCAACACCCCAACAATAACATAGTGACAAAACCCCACACACATAGTTTACATATACAAACATATTTTTATCATAGCCCAGCAAAACAAACAACCGTCAATCGTCCACACACAAAGTGACACAGTACCCACTAGTTGACATACAACATAACACATCATAGTGTTTAACAAACAATCATCAAACGACATTTTTAGTGACACATACACATAGTTACACAAAAAACATTTTATCATAGACACAAAACAACAATCATCAACAACATACATAGTGACACATACACATAGTGACACATGCACATAGTAACATATAACACCATTTGATTCCGATAGACACAAACACAAGCAATCCGTCCCCCCCCCCACAACCAACATACCCATAAAGTGATCACCAGAATACAACCATAGTTTTTACATATAACAAATATTTTTTGAAAATCCATTTTAGACACAAAACAAACCCCAAAAGTCCGTCCCAAAACAACAAACATACATTAGTTGGGGACACCAATACACATAGTTTTTTTAACATATAACTTATTTTTTAATCATAGACGCACAAAACAAACAAGATCCATCACCAACATAAACTAGTTGACACAGTGACCACATAGTTTTTTTTACACCTATAACACCTGTTTTATTTTAAATCATAGACACAAAACAAAAAAACAAGATCGTCATACATAGTGACACATACACATAGTGGTCCCACCACATAACCACCCATAGTTTATTTTTTACATATAAACACACATTTGAAAATTGTCAATAGAACACCAAAACAAAGTGATTCATCAACATACAACCATATAACATATTTTATCATAGACACATACAAACAATAGTCAACAACAACATACATACTACATAGTGACACACACACATAGTTACCATATCACAATTTTTATCATAGACACAAAACAAACAATCGTCAACAACAAACCATACCATAGTGGAACCACCATACACATAGTTACATATAACATATTTTATCATAGACACAAACAAACAATCGTCAACAACAACATACATAGTGACCCATACACATAGTTACATATAACATATTTTATCATAGACACAAACAAACAATCGCAACAAAACAACTACATAGTTGACACATACACATAGTGACACATGCACATGAGTTTACTATAACATATTTTATCTAAGACACAAACAAACAATCATCCAACAACGAACATACATAGTGACACGTAACATAGTTACATATAACCTCAGTTTTATCATAGACACAAACAAACAATCGTCAACAACAACCATACAATACTACATAGTGACCATAACACATAGTTTTTACATATAACATATTTTATCATAGACACAAACAAACATCGTCAACAACAACATACATACGTACATAGTGACCCATACACATAAGTTTACATCTAACATATTTTATCATAGACACGACAACAATTGTCAAACAGCAACATACATAGTGACACTCCATAGTTTACATATAACATATTTTATCATAGGACACAAACAAACAATCGTCCAACAACCAACATACTAATACTACAATTGTGACCCATAAACATAGTTACATTATAACATATTTTATCATAGACACAAACAAACAATCCGTCACAAAACCAACATAATACTACATAGTGACCCACATACACATAGTTACATTTAACATATTTTATCATAGACACAAACAACATCCGTCAACAACAACATACCATAGGTGAAACATACACATGTTACCATAATAACATATTTTAAAATCATAGACACAAACCCACGAATCATCAACAACAACCTACCTGGATGACACATACACATAGTTACATATAACATATTTTATCATAGACCAAACACCAATCATACAAACAACATACGTAGTTACACATACACTAGTTACATATACACATTTTATCATAGACACAAACAAACATACCCGTCAACAACAACATACATAGTGACCACATACACATGTTACATATAACACATTTTGATACATAGGACACAACATCGTCAACAAACAACAACATAGTGACACATACCATAGTGGACACATGCACATAGTTTTACATATACATATTTATCATAGAACAAAAACAATCAATCCAAACAACAACATACATAGTGACACGTAACACATAGTTACGTATAACATATTTTATTTTATATACACAAACAAACAATCGTCAACAACAACATACCTACTACATAGTGACCCATACACATAGTTACATATAACGGTAGGTTTTATCATATACACAAACAAACATTCGTCACACTACAACATACATACTACATATGACCTATACACAAGTTTTACATATAGCATATTTTTATCATAGACAAAAACAAAAAACAATTCGTCAACACAACATACTCTACATAGTGACAGCATACACCATAGTTACATATAACATATTTTTATATAGAAACACCAAACAAAACATCGTCAACAACAACAACCAAAACCCTGCATAGCTGCGATGCACGTTGGTGTGGGAGAAACAGACCTAAAATTCCACAGATACAGTTCGTGGACTTGAGAAAATCAAATTAATCAATATTACCGATGCATTATATGCACCATTGACAGCACGTGACGTGCACCGCACGAAAAAAAAAAAAGAAAAGTGCATGGCCATGCATTCCACACACACACAACACCCACACACACAACACACAAGCACACACACACACACACACACAACACACACACAACAAAACACAAACACGAACACAATGCAATGCATACACATTGCTATGCGCGCACTACTCACAACACAAGCCATGTTTTCTTATCTCTATAGATCATTTTTAGAACTTGACCTTGCCACACACACACACAAATTATAGGGCACCATGCACACCACACACAACACACAACAACACACACGACACACAACACCACACACAACGAAACACAACGAACACACACACAAATACAACCCCCCCCCCCCCCCCACAACACACAAACACATGCACAATTGGACCACAAACGCGTATCTGTCCAACTACATACCACACGCACACACAGCACACAACACAACACACACACACACACACACACACACAAAACTACACAAACAACACACAACACAACACAATGAAGGGTTATAAGAGAGAATAGCTTTTACTTTCCTTCACAAGACAAAAGGCATTCAATAAACAGAGGGATAAAAGTGAACACAATGAAGAGAAGGGCAATGAAACATACTTTCCAAGAGTTGGTAACTTTCCTCCCAGAATCATAATCAATTTGGAAAAGCTAATTAACCTTTTGAAACTACAGAAAAGTATGACCATAAGCGCATTGGTCCAATATCAGAATTATCACCCACCTGATGATTTAAACTCTCATTTTTTCGCTAATGTTGCTAATAAGTTAAATTCCACCGATGACAAAACACTATGAAAATGATTTAACAAGACTGGTTGATTACTGGTTACTGTCGTTCAAAAATAATTTCAACAGCCCCCTTTACCATAACTGCCCATTTCTGTGACTGAAAACGTTGAATTATTATTACCAACATTTAAACCGTCAGGATCAAGGGGCTTTAGATGGATTAGATAGTAAAAGATTTTAAAACTAGCTGCAACCTGCCGTTGCAGACACGCTTACTTATGTTTACAATCTTTGCATTAATAAAGGACAATTTCCTACCAAATTTAAGCAAACAAAAGTAATACCCTTTTATAAATCAGGTGAACGTACCAATCCCTCGAATTACCGCCCAATATCAGTACTTTCGCTCCTGTCAAAAGCCACTGGAAAACAATATTCAATTAAATTTATGTAAGCATCTGAACCATTACGACCTACTTCATGAAAATAAATAAGGTTTTAGTGAAAACCACTCGTGTCACACATCTATGACACATCTTGTTGACAGATGTCTTTCGAATATTAACAATAACAAGTTTACTGGAATTATTTTTTATTGACTTCGCTAAGGCATTTGAATGTTATTAATCATGCCCTTTTTTGGAGTGACCAGAAAAACTTAAGTACTACAATTTGTCGGTCAATCACGAGCCATTACATTCCTTACCTCTTTTCTTAGCGAATCGTCATCAGCTTGTCGAAGTCGGATAAAAAAAGATCAACACTATTCCAAATTAAAACGTTTGGAGTTCCTCAGGGCTCAGTATTAGGACCCGTTTTATTTTCTCTTTATGTAAATGACTTACCGCTATGTTTACAATGTTCCTCTCAAATGTTTGCTGATGACACATCTTTAATACAGTCTTGTAATAGTGACCTTAATGAATTGGTAAATGACCTCCACAAAAACGATGAAAAATTAGCGAACTGGACTGAAGAAAACCATATGTCTCTGAATGCTACCAAAACAAAATGCATGTATGTTGCCACGAGACAAAAAAAGACAGAAAATGAACTCCTCGTTTCCATCATTGTTCATTCAAGATCAAAATATAGAAGAAGTATCTTCACATAAAGTCTTAGGTGTTGTTATAGACAATAATTTATCATGGTCCAATCATATATGATCTAATTTTGGCAAACTTATTTCAAAAAGAATATATCAACTTGGAAGAATAAAAAAAAATTTGAATCTTGACGCACGAAAAAGCTTTTTTCATGCACATATCTTATCCCTTGTAAATTATGCATCAACTCTTTGGGACAATAGCAGTGAAACAAATCTGAAACAATTAAATTGTCTACACAAACGAGAAATAAAATTAATACAGTTGAAGTCCTGTTCACTCACTAACTGTGATTACAAATCTGTAAATATCGTGCCATTTAAGGAAAGACTGGTATATATTACAAATGTGTATGCATGTACAGCGTTGTGAATGGAATAGCCCCTAAGGAAATCACCCAACATTTTGTTAGCAACGAAATCAGACATACACACAAACTTTCTTTTCGCAGACCCCGTAATAATCTTTAAAAATCTAGGTTATTGTACTCCGGCTGTACGGCGTGGAACAATTTATCTTTTAATTTAATTTAAGATCGTGTCCATCAAGACAGACATTTATGAAAGCACTTTAAATGTCATTATGTTAGAAACCCTATGAATTAGACTCTAACTTTAGAAATTTAGCACCGATTCCGTCGGAATATGTCATTTTAATTGATACTTTACAATGTTTATACTTTGATTGTTCTTTGCTTTGTTCCTTTGTGTCCGACCTCCCATTTGTTTCAATATACAACGAATGGGGAGGAAATGAAATGCTCGGACCCTGACAACCATCATTCATGGAAACAATATCCTCTCTCAAACTGCCCCCCCTCTCACCCCCCCTCCACCAACTTCCTCTCCCTCACTCTCCACTCTCCCTCTCTCCTCCTCCCCCTCCCCTCTCTCATCGTCTTCCATCTCAATCTCCTCCTCATTTATGCTCTCTCTCTCCTTTCCTCTCTCTTCTTTCTCACCTCTCTCTCTCTCACATCCTCTCTCTCACCTCTCTCTCTCCGCTTCATCCTCAACTTCCCTCTCACCTTCTCTGCTCTTCCCCTCTCTCATCTCGTCTCCTCCCCTCTCCCCACCCTCTCCCCGCTCTCTCATCGGCTCTCGCCCGATGCTCTCTCTCTCTCGTCCTCCTCGCAAAAAACTTATATTATTATGCTACATGCTTAGTCTGCTCTTCCCAAGTAATGATTCTTGGTCCTGCATTGTGAGAAGGTTCCTCCTTCTCTTCTCCTCTATTTCCTCTCGCCTCTTCCGTATTACATGGCTCTTGGTTCTCTCCACAAGGAATCTAAAAACAGTGCTCTTCTCTCTTCTCCTCACCTCCTACCTCTCACCACTTACTACTCTTCTCCTACTCCTCCGTCTGCCCGCTCTACACACTACTCACGCTTCCCTCCTCGCCCGTTCGTACTCATCCACCCTCCCCTTACCTATCTTTCTCCTTACACCTCTCTCCTCCCAATAGATAGTGATAACCTTAAGACGAACAGCTCGAGTCATAATACTCTCACTTCACATTTAAAAAATAAATCTCTCTCCTCCCCCACAATCTCTCTCATAATTGCTTAGGAATCCCTATGAACTCGTCTCTCCACATCGTCCTCTCCCTCTCTCACCTCTCAAAAAAAAAAAAGAAAAGGTAAACAATCCCTCTGGAAAAACAAAAGAAGAAGAGAAAAAAGTCTTCGCGACCTCTCCTCGTCGACTCCCCTCCTGAATCGACCCCTCCATCTCCCTCTAAAGTGTCCCGTAATACGCTCCCCTCCCCCCTGTGGAACGTCGCGCGTGTCTCTCTCGCTCAAGTACTCCCATAACCATGTATCGCTTCCCTCCGTCCACCTAATGCAACCTAATACTTCGCTCCTTTCCCCTCTTAGAGAAAAGACCACCTGCTCCTTTCTCTGGCCCCGTTGTAAATTTACCGACTCCTTTCTAAGCTCTCTTGCAACGCCTCCATCCTTAATATAAGATCTCTGTTCGATCTCTTGGATCTCCCCCTCTTATGGATAGCGTCCTTATAAAATAGGGAGGTTCTCTTCTCGGAGTTACATTATTCCTCATGATCATTTACGCTTCTCTTTCAATCAGGGCTCTCTCGAGGGTCTCTGCAATGTCTCTAAAATGTCGTGGTATGTACGAGCCCCCTCGATCAGCGTGGTTTCACAAATGTCTCTCTTGTATCCAATGCTCCTCTCTCCATCTTGAAAGCTTCCTCACAAGGGCTCCTCTCCACTTCCCTCTCCTCTCGGACACATCCGATCGATCCCTCAACGTGATTTCTACAGAGGCTAAACAGGCCTCTCGAGAGTCTCACTCTCCGTCATTCTTCTCCTTACTTACCTAGGCTCACTCACGTGGGGACCGATACATACACTCCGTTGAGGGGGGGGGGAGGATGGGTCTCTTCCTCTCACAAGTACTCCTCCCGCCTACAATTCTTTAAAAGAACAAACCCTACCTCTCTCTAACCGTCTCATTCTCTCCCCTATGATCTAACAACACACATCAATAACTTCTCTATTTTAAACATAAAAAGCTCATGTAACGCCTAGGGGCACATCACAGTGACC